>JAQZBX010001640.1:0-80281 GCA_029593785.1 Cabassous unicinctus
GAAAAATAAATAAATAAATAAATTGGGGAAAAACCTAAATGTCTCTCTCATGACACTGAATGCCCTGGTGTCCAGGCCACACCTCCACCTCAGGCAGCTGAGTCAGCAAGACTGGCTTTAGGCCAGTAGGGCACTGGGATCAAATTCACTGGAGGCTTATTTACTCATTCAGACATTCATACTAACATAGATGTATATCTGTATCCTTTAGGTTCATATATAAACAGTATACATTTTATATATTTCATATACATATTACACTTATAGGTACAGAACGTGGGTTATTTATCATTCTCTAATCATTGTCAATTCCTAAGATACATTGGCATGTTTTTAATTTTATAGCCTTATGATAATTTATTTCCCAATACTCTTCCTTGTCCTATTTTTATTCATCACTCCACACATAAAACTATGAACCCATGGAAAATGCATATTCAGTCCATGTAATCTGAGCCTCTTCCCCAGTTACCCTCCCCTCCCCTGAATGTGTCAACTTTACTGGTCCCCTCTGAGTAGCCTGCAGGTGTCTGCACCCTCTGTGTTGTCCTTGTTCGTCCCAGATCCTCAAACACCAGGATCCCATTTCACAGCTCTGTTCACCTTCTCCTTGGGCCCCAAGTCCCAAGGTGTAAGAGCTACCTGGTAGCTGCAAGGCCACAGCAGGTGCATTGGTGATAAGGGTGAGAGTAATAATGGCAAACCACTTTAAAATGCTTTTAGTTCTGTCAGATATTTTGTTTACAAGGATATCTGAGGTGGAGAAAGCCAGTTATGGAGGTTTGGTATATATTTTAATGAAATAAACAACTGATATTATTTCATTAATGATATAAGAAACCCATGGATGAATTTCTATAACAGAAACAGCCAAGTAAGGATCTATGAAATGTTTTGATTTAACAATAGACCTGTTCTTCTTTAAAATTTCTGAACAAATAAAAAGGATACTAAAAGAACACTAAAACCCGTTACTCTGTTAATAGTTTATACTTGGTCACCTATTTTACTTAGAAAGGTATCAGTGAGAATTCCACAGTTCAATTGGTTTTGAAATATTTTTAAACAGATAAACCTCCATTATTAAGATATGAATTTATTATTGAAGTAACCATGCCCAAAGACTTTATCATCAATTCATTTCTCAGTATTATTTCCATTTCACAGGACTCCTGCACAAGGATATATATTTAAGGGGTATTTGAAATTCCTTTTAATGAAATAAATTTCTGGTGTTATCTTATATATGAAGATACTAACAATAATAACAACAATCTCTTTCAAGCCCTGCCTGTCAGCAACTATTTTGATTTGAGGGAGTTTTGTAAAAAAGGCAGCTGGCATTGTGATCTTATAATAGCTAATCCCTAGCCATGTTTTAATTTAATGACAATAGTATATAAAATAATAATAAAACACCTTAGTTTAGAGTAAAATCCCTGGTTTGACCAGGGAAGGAAAGTACAGTTACTTTTGGAAGTTTTTCCATGAAATCTTCAATTATTTTTGATAGCTTTCATGGTTTTATTTCCTCATGAGTCTTTATTTCCTTATTTCCTCCTGAGTCTTTAATGAGAATTTTAATGTCTGAACATGTTAAGACCCTTGCATGCTTTGGCAGGAGTTTGATGCAAAAGGTTTCTTTGGAAAGAGGATCTAAATCTGAGGCATGAAAAGGTGAGAAGCATCTTTGAATAATCATAGCACAAGAATGCCACTAATAAAATACTGGGTGTAGTCAAGGAGGGAAAGTAGGAAATTCTGATTTCCATGTGGAAACAACCATAAGGTCATTCCTGATGTTCAGGGATTTCCTTAGAAATCTCTGAAGTCCTCTCTCTGAACTTGCTATTGTCCTGAGTATAAAAACAACAGCTTCCTGCCAAACTGGTAAGGGTATGTCAGACCAAAAAAGACTCATACAAGTCTAGCTTGGTGAGTAATGACATTTATTTAGGGGACTTACATGGGGTCCTCATCTTTGGTGGTGGAAGGATAAGATGGTCCAGAGCCTAGCCCTGGCCTAGTCCTCATCCATAGCAGCAGGAGGAGTGATGGCAATTCCCAGGCTTGACATCTGCACTCACAGAAGAGGAGGTAATTTTATTCAATATGTCAGTGTGCAGCAGGGGAAGGGGGCTACTTTCCAAGGAATGCAGTGAATTTGCTCATGAACCAAATGAATAGGAAAATAGGTCCAAAAGGAACAGATCTTTTCTGCAAAGCAGGAAAGGCTTATCCATATTGGGGTGACTATAATGGGTGATTAGGCAGTTTGGGGAAGATAGATGCCAATGGCAGGCTTCTAGAAAAACAGGTTAGAATCCTAGTGCAAGACCCACTGATCAGTCACCAGTCACAGGGGTTTGCAGTTTTAACTATTCAGGGATCCTGGCACTATTTAGAGTGGGGGAAAGAACTGGAAGGTTTGGGGGAGAAAATGTAAAATCATCTATCTTACAACTTTCCAGAATTCACCCCCCTCTCCTTTTGTGGTGATTAAATAGTCCAGGCTATGTTAGGACATGGGCAATGAGGTTCCTTTTAAATATGCACACCCACAATGATATGCATGGGGTCACAGGTCAGCCCACAGGGACTGGCTCTGGTAACCACAGTGGGGGTTTGGGTAATGCTGTCTTGCACCTGTGTCTGAGAGACAAATTACTGACCATGTAAATTAATCTAGATATCTATCTAGATTAATTTATCTAATCTAGATATCTACCTATCCATGCTGCTGACCTGGTTCTAGTTCACTCTAATTGTATCTTTAGATTCTTGAGATACCTCCATCCTAGGCATATGTTGGACATTCTTGCCTTTTTGATAATGAAATAGTATCATTTTCAAAATATAAAGACATGAGACATCATTCAGATGTGTTTCTAATACAACAATATATTTTCCAACTGTGCTTTGATTTTAAAGATTCCTTTTTATTCAAGGTAGAGGAATGTATTTTTAAAAGGTTCTCATGATTGGGAGGAGAAAAGAGAAAATGACATAAGTTTAAAAATTAAATGATCAGATAGATTTGATTGTACACTTTCCAAAGTTTTCAATCATTTTCTTCTCATAGAATTTAAAAACTATACTGTAAAGATAAATATAATATTTGAATTTTAATAGTGATCATGAGCTATTGCTTATTAAAACCCAGAGATAGATAGGGGGCAAGATGGTAGCAGAGTAAGGAGCTCTAAGAGTCAGCTCATCCTCCAATGCAGTTAGTAATTAGCTAGAAGTACCTAAATCATTAGTTTAGATTTAGATTCCTGAGATACCAGAAGATCATCCTGCAAAATCCTTTGAAGAACAGAAGGAGAATACTGCCTATCTGTAGTGAACATTTAGGAGTAGAGCTCTCCAAGCCATGGAGGCCAGTGTCCATCCCCCACTGGTGGTGCAAGCCACCCTGAGAACTATTCCCTGACTGGAGTTAGAAGCTCTATTTCCCAAAAATGGGAGAGGAAGAGATGGTTGGGCACTGATTTCATCTACTGATTAGTAAATTTGGCTGTTTAAAGTCAAATCCTAAGAACAGCTAAAGTTTGAAAATGTCCAATTCAGAAAGAGGCTGATAGCCTCCATTTTAACTCTGCCCCCAGCATGAACGGAAGCCAGCTGATCACAGTGAAAGTAGGGACTGGCTTTTTTCCATGTACATTGGATTGCAGACCAAGCCTAGGCTGCAGCCCTACCTATGGCAGGGAGGAAGCTGGGGGGAACTGCACCAGCCTCTCTGGGCAACTTCAAGCATTTTTGGCCCACATGAACTACATTATTGGACACATTTGTGACTCCATCCCCATCTCTGACAGAAAGGAGGAGGGAGAGTGGTCCCTCACCCTCTCAGGGCAACTGCAGCCACTTTCAACCTGCATGGGCTAGACTGTTGGACACATCTCTGACTCCATCATCATCCCTGACAGATAAAGATATTATGAAAAAAGAAAATTACAGATTCATTTCCCTAATGAAAATAGAAGCAAAAATCCTCAACAAAATACTTGCTAGTAGAATCCAACAACACTTTAAAAGAATTGTTGATCATGATAAAGTGGGTTTTATCCCAGGTGTGCAAGGGTGGTTCAACACAAGAAAATACATCAGTGTAATATATCACATTAATAAATCAAAGAAAAATCACATGAACATCTCAATTGATGCAGAAAAGGCATTTGACAAAACTCAGCATTCTTTCTTGATAAAAAGCTCCAAAAGATAGGAATAGAAGGGAACTTTCTAAGCATGATAAGGGGTATATATGTAAAACCCACAGCTAACATTACACTCAATGGTGAATGAAAACATTCATGATGAGATCAGGAACAAGACAAAGATGCCCACTGTTACCATTGTTTTTCAATATAGTGCTAGTGGTTCTAGCTACAGCAATCAGGCAAGATAAAGAATTAAAATGTATCCACACTGGAAAGGAGGAAGTAAAACTTTCACTATTCACAGATATGACCTTATACAAGAAAATCCTGTAAAATGTACAAGAAGCTACCAGAGTTAATAAATGATTTCAGCAGAATGGTAGGATACAAGATTAATATGTGAAAATCAGTAGTGTTTCTATACACTAGTAATAAGCAATCTGAGGAGGAATTCAGGAAAAAATTCCATTATAACAGCAGCAAAAAAAAAAATCAAATATTCAGGAATAAACCTAACCAAGGACATAAAGCACTTGCATTATGAAAACAACAATGCATTGCTAAAAGAAATCATAGAAGATCTAAATAAATGGAAGAACATTTGGAGTTCATGGATGGAAAAAGTAAATATTAAGATGTCATTTCTACCCAAATTGATATACAGATTCAATGCAATCCTAATAAAAATTTCAACAGCTTTTTTTTTTGCAGAAATGGAAAACTCAATTATCAAATTTATTTGGAAGTTTAAGGGGCCTCAAATACTCTGAAGCATCTTAAAAAGGAAGAACAAAATTGGAGGGCTCTCATTTCCACACTTTAAATCATATTACCTAGCTACAGTGGTAAAAACAGCATGGTACAGGCATAAAGATAGACCAATGGAACCAAATTGATGTTTCAGAAACAGACCCTAACATCTATGGTCAAGTGATTTTTGACAAGGCTATCAAACCTACCCAGCTGGGGCAGGGCTGTCTGTTCAACATATGTTGCTGGGAGAACGGATATGTATATCCAAAAGAAAGGAAAATGACCCCTACATCAAACTTTATAAAAAGTTGACCCAAAATGGATCAAAGATCTAAATATAAAAGCAAGAAATATAAAACTCTTAGAAGAAAACATAGGGAAACATCTTCAGAATCTGGTGGTAGTTGGTGGTTTCTTAAATGTTACAACAAAACATGAGCAACAAAAAAATTGATAAATGGGACTTCCTCAAACTTAAATGTTTCTGCTACAAAGAACTTTGTCAAGAATGTGAAATGTCAACCCACTCAAAATGGAGAAAATATTTGGAAACCATATATCTGATAAGGGTTTGATTTCCATATATATAAAGAGATCATATAGCTCAATGATAAAAGAGCAAGCAATCCAGTTAAAGAATGGGCAAAAATCCTGACTAGATATTTTTTCCAAAGAGGAAATAGAAATGGCCAAAAAGCACATGAAAAGCTATTCAATATCACCAGCTTTAAAGGAAATGCAAATCAATACTACAATCTCAGACTTCATAGAATAGCCATTCCAAAAAAAAAAAACAAAAAAAAAAAACCCAGAAAACAATAAATGCTGAAGGGCGTTTGGAGAGATAGGAACACTCCTTCAATGTTCGTGGGAATGCAGGAGGTGCAGACTCTGTGGAAAACAGTTTGGTGGATCCTCATGAAGCTGAATTTAGAACTGCCATATGATGCATCTATTCTTCTACTAGGAATATATCCAAAAAAATGGAAAACTGTGACACAGACATTTGCACATTGATGTTCATAACGGTGTTATTCACAATTGCCCAAAGATGGAAACAACCCAAGTGTCCATCAACTGATGAACACTATTCTGCTATAGGAAGAAATGAAATTGGGAAACATGATAATAAGGATGAACCTTGAGGACTTTATGCCAAGTGAAATAAGACTGATACAAACGCACAAATATTTTATGGTGTCACAAATATGAACTAAATATTAAGAATAAACACATGGACTTAAAACCTAGACTATATGTTATTAGGAGATAGGATGAGGACTGAGAAGGGGTACCAATGTTTAATATACATAGAATTTTAAATTAGCTTGACTGGGAAAGTGTGTAAATGGATAGAGTTCATCTTAACAATTTTAATGAGTGTAATTAAAACAGCTGGTTTATAAATGGAATTGTGGCCAAAGATGTAGTCTAGGGATGTAAATGTCAATTGAATGAAATCTAGAGAATAATCTGGGAAGTGAATAACATAGTAACCTGGAGTTGGATGAAGATTGTGGTTAATAATATAAATACAAATATTCTTTTATGAACTAGAACAAATATATGTCATGATTACATGGTGGTAAGATGCATGGAAAAAAACAATGTAACTTTTGGACTATAATTAACAGCAATATTGTGATAGTCTTTCATCCATGTCAAAGAAGGTACTATATCAGTGCTAAGGGCCAATATTAGGGGTTATGGACTTTTTCTTTTTGAATAAGGAAAACATTCAATGGTTTACTCAGGCGATAATTGCACAACTCTGTGATGAATGTGAGAGCCACCGAGTGTATACTTTGGATAGAATGTACAAGGCATGGGGCTGTATAACACTGTGAACCATGTAGTGGAAGATGGACTGTATTTAACTGTACAAATATGAGAGAGTTCTCTCATGAACTATAACAAATGTACAATAATAATACATAGAGTTAATAATAGGGGGTGTATGGAAATATATACCAAATGTACACCATGGATCATAGTTAGTGGTAATAATCTGATCATGCTCTTTCATAAACTGTAACAAATATTCCACATCAATTTAAGGTGCTGGTGGAGGGGTGATGTATGGGAATTCTGCACATTTTGTGTGATTATTTTGTAAGCTCACAACTTCTCTAATAATTTTTTTTAAAAAAGAAGGGAAAAAATTTCAGCACAAAAAAATCCAGAGATATGCAAATCAAAATAGTTTAGAAGTTATCTTCACTATATCTTGATATGTATTTTTGTTCTACCAATTTCATTTGTTTAATCCATGTACACAATCTTCTGGTCCCAAATTTCCCTTATTGGCAAAATGGCTATCATAATAAATGACTGAGTAATCAAGTAAATTCTCATGTGGAGAATTGCATAGACCTTACAGACTTAGGAAAAAGATTTCTTCATTAAAGAAATGATGTTATTGCCAAGAGGAAATGGAGAGAGGATCAGAAACCTAAGGAAATTGTGGATAGAAACATGAGAATGGGAAAATATATGTGCCCACCACCCCAAACAGTGTGTTGGAATCTCCAGTTTCTTAGAGTATGTGATTTAATAGGGAACTTACTGAAAGTGTTGATTGGCCTTCCCAATTCATTGCTCAAATGGGCATAAATTAAGAATATGCTGTAACAAACCACAACAATTACAGTATACATCTAAAACTAAAAATTTTTAATGCTTATGATGATTTGATAGTGAAATTTGGCATACAATATATCACTTCTCTTCTTAAAAATGTCTGTCAGCAGAGTGGAATTGTGTTCAACACCAACAACTATTAACCCAAATGGAAAAAGAGGCAGCCACAAAACATACCTCTAGAGACCTAAGCTGGGGAAACAATCAAGAGTGAGTCCTTTTCAATACTTGCTTTTTTTTTTTTTTATCTTGGCCACTTATTCGACTAGATAAGAATTCTGAGGTGCCATGGCAGTTCTGTGGGGCTTCTTGGAGCTATATCAATCTTGGTATCATCACAGTGAAGGATGAGTGGTTTTGGTTAATATTCAGAGACTCTTCAATCCTGTGTAAAAACATCTGTTTCTATTGAGGTGTTAAAGCACCTTGAAATTTGTTTCCTCTTTTTAAAAAAGTTATTGAAATTCATACAACAAACAAATTCTTGATAAAGTTTTACAAACTGAAATCACTGCAACTGACACCCTAATTAAGAAACACATAAAAACACCTCCCAAGCTTTCCTGTGCTGCCATTTACTTTATAACCTCAAAAGTAACCCTTCCCATAACCCTTGGGAGCACAGATTCATTATGTTGACTAAATAATGAATTTGCAAAATATATGCTCTTTTGATTTTAGCTATCATTGTTTCACATGATGTCTGTACAATCCATTCCAGTTTTTTATGGATTTGTGGACTATGTATTCACATTATGAAAGAATATGTCTCCTATTTATCCATTCGACAGATAACATAGTATGTGAATAGTATAGATTTAGCAATTATAAATAATGCTGTTATGAATACTCTTGCCCATGCATTTAGAGACCATATAGAAGAATTTCTGATGGACAAGACCCAGGAGACACAAGGCATGACTATGTTTATCATTAATATAAACAGCCAAAACATTTGCAGAGGGATTATTCTAATGCATGCACTACCAATTTATATAAGAGTTCCAACATTGTCAAACTCCTGTAATAGAACTTCGGTGTTTTTTGTTGCTCAAACTAACAGAAACATGGAAGAGTTTTAAAGGAAATCAATTTGACAATGTCATATATCATCTCAAAATAACTACAAAAGCAGTTGCTCATGGAATACCAATGAAAGAGTCTCTTTCAGTGTTGATCACTATGAAATATAGAATGGATTCCTTCCTTCAAGGTTTCAGTGCATTTATTGCAGAGGTCTCTGACTGTGGTCTTCCAGGTGTGAAGTAGAAACCACCCTTAGTCTTGTTGCACATCATCATGATTTGAATGATCTCTGCAAAATGTGGCTTACTGAACCGCAATACATCCAAGTCAACTAAAGAGCAGCCATGATAGGATCTCCCACTTAGGAAGTGCACATCTTCTCTATCCTGAGCATCATAGCAGACTTTGTGGGTGAATGAGGGGGCAGCAGCACCCTGAAGAACCAACTCTTTCATCAACTTCCAATACCATGCACACTATTGCCCCTTATGAAAAGTTCATGACACTTAAAGACAGATCATGCATTCTGAAAGGACACCTGCATCCATGTGGTAAATTATATTTATCATTGAATATCTGCTTGCAACCCTGTTATCTAAACTTATAACTTCACATGACAAGGGGAAACAGGTTTTGTTTTGTTTTTACCCCTGGTATGCTTCAATACTTCCCACTGCAGTTACATGCAGAAAAAAATGTCCCAAATGACAAAGGAGAATCTCAAACCAAATCTGAAAACTTCCTCTATGACATGGATGAGACCTGGAACTTTCTGAAGTTGAAAGTATTCAAGGGTGTGAATGACACACAAAAAAACTGGCTCCAATACTGGTCCTAGTGTGCCCAGCAGAGAAAATGATGAGTCTTTTCTTTTCACTACTCTGTGGCACTCGTTATTACAGTACCTACTACCCATTCACAGGTTTATGAGCAAATCAATATTATCCACAGCAAGAAGAAATCACCCAGATTCTAGTTTTTGCCATGTGGCCAATGTTCTCTGTGCTATCTAGAAGATTAATATAAATTTCAGGTTAAAAATTCAAATTTTCCTCCTAGTCAAATAATTCTTAATGACAAATTTCAGAGCTGTTGTTTGTGGGAAAATTGAACCCCAGAGAAAGGTCCCCAATGGCCAAAGACACACTGTGAATTGTGGTAATGTGCAATTTTGTCTAGTCAAGTGGTTGAATTTCTTCATGGATCACTTTAAATTTTTAATGCTTTGGAGATTACTAATGCAAATTCATAGGATCACCACCAGTTGATGTACTTTCAACTTACATGATGTGTATATTTGTGTCTGCTTGGACTTAAATGGACTTCCCAATGTCAGCTGGGTCTGACCATGTGTTCCCTGTGATAGGACTGAAGATGAGACTTGACTCCTGGATACAGCACTAAGTACTGATTTATATGAAGAAGCCCTTGATGTAGAGTATTCCAGAGTTAACAAGTGGGGTCCAGGACAAAGCACAACACAGATCTAGGCAAATTGACATCCAACAACATTCTGATTCTCAGTATTCCTTTCTGAGCACTGTGGTAACCAATCTTCTCAATGCCTTGTGGGCAATTAAGTCTTGTTCTATGACTTATTTTATGGTGTAAATGCATGTCATTTTATTGATTTTCATATAATGGAAATTCCATCAGGGGATGTTTCAGGATGTGATTGAGAGGGAGAATACAGGTAATGAAAAAGTAACCCCTAGGATTTCCATACAAGGTAAATTGAGTTATTTAGGATTATTTTATGATGTCCTTAAAATACAAACTAACTATTTATGTTAATTAGAATAACTGCATAAACTAAGTGGTCAATACAAAATATTGAATCTGAATTTCAGCATATAAGGATTCTCTTTCATTATACTCTTTAGTTCCTCAGTGAACAGGGAGAGAGACTTGTGAATGATTAAGGAGAAAATTGGCAAAATTAGAAAATAAGGAGAGATTTTATATTTGGTGGCTAATTGGATAGACTATTAATTTCATATATGTTCTATTGGATAGAATATTTATGAATCTTATGAATCTTCATGTTTCCTAAAGGATGGTTTGTGTTTTGAAAGAAAATAGAATAATATTGTTTATCAAGATTTTTAGTGTTCTATAAAGTTGGATGGGGACCATGAAATTGACATTCTTAGGATATTGCCCCATAAAATTCCATTTCATTACAATGGGAAAACAATTTTTGAATGTGTCTGTTGACATTCACAAAGAAATGGATGTGTCAGTCTACCAATCAAAAGGAACTGAATTCTGCTTATCAACCAGAATCAGCTTTAAAACATGGTCTTGCATTTCTTACTCAATGTCTTATAATGGCTAAGTAATAATCCATTTAAACGTCAGTTAAAGAAGGTTATAGGAATAAATTTCAGCCTGAAGGAATAGTTATAATTTATATGTCTTTAAGAGAATTTGCTTCTCACAAATTCTCATTTTATATCTATATTCCAAGTAAAAAGCATCAATCAACAGAAATAAAATTAGCTTGTTACAGTCCAGATTATATGGAAAGTAAAAGATAATGTGGAGATTGTGTTGTTTAATGTCTCACCTTGTTCAAGTTCTAGATGATTATGAATCTAAATAAACTTCTTTTTATATGGAAAAAAAAAAGATAATGTGGAAAGAGACACTCTGTGTGAAGCCTTTCCCCCTTCCTTTTGACCACAAATAACCCTGTGCTGAGGACTGGCTCCTGCAATGAGATAATAAATATGGTCTCAATTCTTTCTCAGGGGTGCCTGGAGATAAAGGACATTCCCTAGCAGATGGTGGCCTGTTGGAATATTCCTTCCCCTTTTGCCCAGTGCATTGTGTAAACATTCATTGGAAACTGCTTGTCCAAGAATGTACACTATTTTATTGAAGCTGGCCTAACCTGTGGCTACATCTGTTCTTGATAGGGATGGAGCCAAGTCCATCACCTACATTACATGAGATCGGTGTGTATGGACAACTGTTCTGCATTAGCTATAGAGTAAGGCCCACTGGTCATGGGGAATCAAATTCCACTAGTGAAGCTGACCTTTCTTTTTCTCTTCTCTTTCTGAGTTAATATTGTTTCATCCAGTGCCTGTGAAAGTCATGTGTTTCCTTGATGAACCTGACATCTTCATGAACTCTTTGCTCTCCTCCATGTGGTGAGAATCCTTCCTTATAGGTGGTAATTGGTGTCTTGTCTCAACAGTTTCTTTGTGAACAAAGCACTCCATGGCATGGAGGAGGTGTAAGGATTCATTAGTTCACTCATCCCAGGGTGGTACCAGGTCCCTGGGGGATAATTCACTGAGGTGCTGACCACATGAGTGCAAGTGATATATAAGCAATATCCATGTGAGAAGTGACATAATGTGTGGTGGATGGAGTCAGAGAGGCAGGATGTGGATCAAAGGAAGAGTAGGGAAATTATACCAGGCTGCTGGACACCTGCACACTTCCATGACACCTGCTGACCTACACAGTGTTTCAATGGTTTCAAATTACCCCCAAGGGGGAGTTGGGAACCTGTGTAGGAATTTCCACTGAATGAAGGCTGTTTTCAGGTCCAAAGTTAGTTAGACTCAAAACAGAACCATCTCAGAAGTGCTTACAATACAACCATCAAAATACATTCCTGGAAGTAAAATGCATTAGCTAAAAGAGATATGGGCAAAAGACAGGGGTTTCATTGTCACTTGTTTAGTACATCTGTTCAGACTCAAAGGTCTCCTGGAGAAGTTAACCACTGATGTCCTGTTGCAATATATTTTTTGCCTGCATGGAGCAGGTCAACCAATAGGACAGGGATGGAGACAAACACATGCCACCCTTAGTCTGTAAGGTTAGGAGCATAAGAGTGATATGCCCAACTGTGGGCAACATCTCAAAAAGTAAATCCCCTGGAAGACTGTTCATGAGATCATAACTGCCCTTCAAGTAAAGACACATGGCTACATCATCCGTTTCCTTGTCAGGATGTTGATGAGTCAGTCCTGCCTTGGAGAGCATTGAAAGCATTAATGAAATGAGTGCCTGTCCAGGGTAAGACTCCTTTATCCTTTATATTATCCTCAGGGACATTAGTGTGTGAAGTGGTAGAAAAGATCCACCACAATGCCATGTTTTGGGATGGAATTAGAAGCAAAGCATCAGTCATTTTCATTGAGGTGGCCCAAAATATAGAAGCACAGCAATGGGAAGCTGTGCCAGAAAAGCCATAAAAGGGACACAAATAACTACCAAGGAGAGACAAAGGAGGGGACCAGGCTGGCCAAACCACGGGGCAATGTGGTTTTGGTTAACAAAGCAAAGGATAGGCAAAGCAGAATTGGATTGGATTCCTACAGAAAAACTGCCAACATTATGGGACTGGAGGTGGTCCCCCTAAATAAGAAATTAAGACCCTGTTATCCTTCATAATAGAGCAGGAGGAAGAGGACTCATATACCTGGAAAGGCTTGCAACTCTTCAGAGCTGACCAAAAAGCACCTGATTCAGCCCAGGTAAGAGAAACACATGGGTTGCTAAGGCCTACTTGTACATGGTCCAGAATGGTAAGGAAAACAATTCTGGTGGTAAGCATGATGAATCAGATAGGAAGGATGCTACCCAACACCTGTACCTTCATCTTACTTGATTAAAAAATGCTTAGGGATGGATCCAAGGAAATAGTGCATCCTTGCCTGGGATCAGAAGCCCTAGGTCCCTATTAGGGTGGATGGGGAAAGGTGGGATGAAAACCATCATGGGTTTCTTAGATACAGTTGCATAAGTGGTGAAAGTTCCAGGCCTCTTTATAGAAAGAAATAAAGTGGATGAAAAAAGTCATTCCTAATGATGGTATGGCTTTGTTCATGGAAGAAACTGTGAAACTCAAAGGAGATGAGTTTTGACAAAGACAAAAGCAATTATAGACACATACTCTGGATATGGGAAACAATTCTCATGCCTAATGTGGCAGCTGGAACCACTACTGTAAACATTGAGAAGCACCTCTGGAAAGTCTTTAGATCTCTGACTGGACTCCAATCAGATCTATGTTCCTGGTTTACAGCACAAGTGACCCACAATAGGCATATGACCACCTGCCAGCAAAGGGGTGAGAGTTCACTGGAATAGAAAACAAATAGCAACTACATAAAGGTAATCAGGAAGAACTCATTGGGTGGTGACCACATCTAAACGTGTTTCACACTGAAGACTTCACTGTCAAGAAAAAAAAAGGAGGTGGAATATATTTGGGGGAATATTAAGCTTTGAGGAAGTGGAGGATCAAGAATTTCCCTGTTTAGGTTAAAAATGCAAAATCCCGTTCTCAATATACTCAACTGTTCTTTCTATTATCCCACTGGAATGCACTCCCCAAGGGTGGTTTGTGATGTAAGCTGCAGCGGTATTATGGGAAAGTCACCTGTTTCTAAATTGGAGGTAAGGCAGGTCCCTTCCTACTGAAAAATTGTACATTTTGGAAAGTGTACACTCTGAAAATTGGCATTCTGAAGACTGAATACTCCCTATACCTTCAATGTGATTTCAGGTCCTTCTTTGGTGTTCTTGTTGGCAAAAGTCTCTTTGCAATAAAATAGTAAATGTATGGAATGACAAAATGACAGATTCTGGATTCTGGGGAATTCTCTAGGCAAAGAAACCACAATTCTCCATGACTGATGTGTTTTATTTTATTTTATTTCCTTTTTAATTCTTTTCTAAATTTTGATAGAATTATTAAATTGTATTTTAAGAGTATTTATGAACCATAAGACTATTTCTAATATGTGTTTATTTTTCCATGATTGCTTTCATCCTTGCCATGAATATATATTATAATACTAAGATAATAATTAAGAATCATAATTTTGTATTCTAAGTGTTTGAGTTAACATTCTAAGTTATTTTCTGATTGATGCAAATCTGTGTTTAGAACTGCAATAAAAACAAATGTAAAATTCAGCCAATATATTAGATTGTCAGCAACAATATCTGTTGCTTACATATATGCAAGTACTAATCTTTGAATTAATTTCACTTCATATTACTTCTAAAAGAATTCATCATTCAGTATAGCCAGGTTACTTTATAATTCTAAATTGTTATACATGACTTCAATAGTAAGTCTTCTTCAAAATTCTTGATTCCTTGCTGAATTGTGTGCTAACAGGCCCATATAAAGTATTTCATTTTGCACAATGAATTTTCTGATGTGAAATCCAGCTAAAGATTTTCCTTAATTGACTTTAGGACTGTTGTTTCTTCAACACAAGAATATTAATGCTAAGGAATAAGTGATCACTAATACATGACTTCTTTCATGAAACCAATAAGAATTTAATACAGTGTGATTTCTCACTTTCCCTACAAATGTTTTGCATGAATAAATGACTTTGTGTGGTTTTTCATGAATAACATCTCCAACATAAATTATCTGGCACTCCATCCAAGGGCTTCATCCTCTAGTTAAGGCTTGTCTTTCATTTGGAAACAATGGATGAAGACTTCCATTTTCATTACATTTATATTGAATTTTCTCCTTTTGTAAAACATCAGACCATCTACTAAAGGCTTTGCTATATAGGTAATATATCAATTCTCTCCAATATTAATTGGCTTACATTGATGTAGTCAGGATGACAAAAAGTTCTACAAATTAATTGCAATGTGTTTATTCAGTGTTTAATTTTTCTTTTATGTCAAAATTAACACAAGGACTGGAATCTTTTCCATATTCAAAACATTTAGATTATGAGTTCTCTCATCTAATCTAAAGTCAGAACATTGACTGAAAGCTTACCTATACATGGCATTCATAGGGTTTCTCTCCAGTGTGAGCTCTTTCATTTTGTCTCAGGATAAACAATAAGTGAAAGCTTTCCCACATAGATGACATTCATAGGGTTTCTCTCCTGTGTGATTTCTCTCATGATGTTTCAGTACAGAAATTGAGTGAAGGCTTTTCCACATAGATGACATTTATATGGTTTCTCTCCAGTGTGAGTCCTCAAATGTTGTCTAAGTCTGCAATTATAGGTGAAGACTTTCCCACATAGATGACATTTATAAAGTTTCTTTCCAGTGTGAGTTATTTCATGTCTTTACAAAACAGAACATTGATTGAAGGCTTTCCCACATAGATGACATTTATAGTGTTTCTCTCTAGTGTGAGTCTTTCCCACATAAATGATATTTATAAGGCTTTTCTCCATTATGAGATCTCTCATGTTGTCTCAGGACAGAATATTGTGTGAAGGCTTTCCAACATAGATGTCATTCATATGGTTTATTGCAGATGTGAGTTCCATTGAACAGTGTATGCCAGAGTATTGAATAAATGATTTACCAATCAAGTGACATTGATATGATTTAATTCTATTGGAAATATGCTTTTGTTGACAATAAGGTGACTAGCCACTGAGTGCTTTTCCAAATAGATTGCTGAAGTAGAGATTCTTGCCCTTGTGAATTAACACATGTTGAGTCACTCTGGATCTCTGAATAAAATCTT
The DNA here is from genome assembly GCA_029593785.1 of Cabassous unicinctus. NCBI lineage: Eukaryota > Metazoa > Chordata > Mammalia > Cingulata > Chlamyphoridae > Cabassous > Cabassous unicinctus. The sequence goes on from JAQZBX010001640.1 coordinate 16,081, forward strand.
CTGGCAATTGACTACATGTAATACAATTCTTTTGAGTATGAGAGTTCTGCTTCTGAGAAGTAGATGGGAAACCATAAAAGATTTCTCCATAAAAATGCATTTATATTCATACGAATTATACACTAAGCATTCAATGATAGTCTCCAATTAAAATCTTTCCCATGGCAGTTACATAGCATGTTATTCTCTTGCATGCAAAGAGATATTCTCTTTTGTAGTATCCCAACTACAGAGCTCTCATCAGTTTTGAAGACTTTATAATGTTTCCAAGGTTAAATATATGAGCCATGTTTATGTAATTATATTTTACAAAAACCCAGGTAACACTTTTGTGTTCAAGCTAAGTTTTTTCCTAAATTCATACTATCACAGACTTTTTCTGGATTATCACTTAAAAGGAATTTACAGTTAATGATTGAACTGAATTCCCAATTTATTCCACTCCCAGGTATCTACTTCAAAGACCAGGCTTCACCCACACAGAACTTACCAATGACATGATGATAGATGTGTCTTTTCTGAAAATATGTTGCAGGGAGAGTATTTCTTGCTCTTTTAAAGATGGGTTTCTCTGTCTAAAACAACCAAAAAATTACTTGCTAGACTAGCATTAGGGAAATGAAAATGTTAAAGGTCTCAAATAGCCCTATAATTGTTTCAAATATGACAATTATCTGGGAAAGAATATCAAATTAAAGGATAATCTAGGTAGTAGAAAACCTTACAAAACAGTGACAATTAGAATGCATTCTCAAGGTTGAAATGTAAGAAAAATTATCAGAAAGATTTTATGTTGGGGAGGTAAAGAGAGGGAAAACCACCTAAGAGGAAGACCAGGGAAAAAGTCATTAAGTTGAAGTTTAAATTCAATAGCACATAAATATCCATTTCTTCAAAGCAACAGACAATGGAATATAAATGAATATGTGAACAGAACAATGACCACACCTGAGGAAAATGTAACCAATAGTGACACCTACAATTTAGAAAAATAGCTCACTTAAGGAAATCTCCAGTTGATATGTTCAAGAACCTACTCAATTCCTGACCAGACTCGTCCTTTTCATGAAGCACAGGTTCCTAGAGTTCACCTGAATTCAGGTTTTGGAAATAGCCAAGTCCTTCTCTGCAAAGTGCCTCTCCTTGTTCCAACTTGGAATGTCCATTTGATTTGCAGACTTGAAATACTGGTTGTGGGGGAAAGTTAATGAAATCTTGAGTTCTGAGCAGTTAACGGTGTATTATCAAGTCCTCTGAAGGTGACTGATTTAGTTTCCTACTCTACTTAAGAAAATGCAATGGAAAAGGTTGGCTTTAACAATGAAAATTTATTGTTATGGTTTTGAGGCATCATTAAGGCAATGCTTCCTCCCAAAGACTGGCATTCTGGATTTGGCTGCTGGTGACCCTTGGTCCATAGTTTGTCACATTGCAAACCATGGTAGTGTCTCCTTTTCTCTATTATCTTCTGGGTTTCACTGGATTCAGCTTCTTTCTTCTGATGGCTCTCTCCATGTCTGAATTTTATTTGCTTATAAAATATTCCAGTATCAGGATTCAGTCCCACCTGAATGGTGTGGGACACACCTTATCTAAAGTAACTACATGAAAAGGTCCTACTTAGAATGGGTTTACACCCACAGGAATGTATTAGACTGAAGAACATGTTTCTTTATGGTACATACAACTTCAAACCACCACATTCAACCCTCTGGGCCCAAAAAAGACACATTTCCATATGTAAAATACATTCATTATATCACAATATCTCAAAAAGCCTTAGGTCATTTTAGAAACATGCTTAGTACCAAGTCAAATCAAAATAAGGTTATGGGTGTCATCAGTCATGGGCCTCAATTCCCCTCTGTAGACCTGTGAAATCTAGAAAAGAAGTTTTCTGCTTCCAATAAACAATGGAGGGAGAGGAATAGGTTCAGCATTTCAATTTTTATAGGGATAAGTTATAGAGAAAACAAGAGTCATGGTTCCCAAACAATTCCAAAACCTTGCAGGACATAGTTGACTAAATTTCAAGTTCTAAAAGAAACATAAGGAATGATGTTTTCTCCTCTGGGAATGAAGAAGTGGCAGCACCAACCTTCCAAAATCTTGTGCATCAGTCATGCTTTCTACAAACACCATGGTGAAGGCCTCATCCTCTGAGAACACTGGGGTGATAGCCACACCCTCCACAACCACCAGGAAATAAGTGTAACCTTCTCAGAACAGTGGGGTGGCAGCCAGTGTGTCTGAAATATTGAGGGAACAGATTCTAGTTTCTCAGAACAGTAGAAGAAACATTCTTCCTGAACAATGGGGCAGCAAGCCAAGTGCTGGGGTAGACTCACCTTTTACACACACAAGGGTGGGCCTGCTATTTTGGTCTGAGAAGATGGCTTTGGCCCATATCTCAGCATCCATTGCTCTGCCCTTTATGCAATTTTTTCCTTCAAACTCTCCTTTTTAATCCAGGTTGGCTGTAGTTCCATTCATATAGATATCAAAATTAAACTATCCAGGTTTGGCTGTAACACACAGAGGTCCAAACTATCAGGAATTTCCACAAATCCTTCCTAGATATCAGCACCTCAAATCCTGACCTTATGAAACAGTGACAATTAGAATTCTCTGGGGACATGCTTTACAGAAGTTCAGAACTTTTCAAACTATCAATTTCTGGTTTATTTGCCCCCAGGAGTTCAGTTTTCAGCTCATCCCATTCCTCTCAAATATTACTATGAGCTTACAGAGAAACCAGATTTCACTTCCACACTAAACTTAGAAATTTCCTTAGGCAAATACACATGTTCATCATTCTCAAAGTCCACTTTCTATTCAACATTATCAGAACTCAATTATTTCAAGTTCTCTGCCAATTTCAAACAAGGGTCAGCATTCCTCCAGTCTCTGATAATATAGTCATCATTTCCTCCAAAAGGCCTCATCAAGTGTATCTTTAGAATCCATATTTCTACCAATGGTCTCTTCAATGCAATCTTGGTCTTTTCTGTCAATCAACCCACAATTCTTCCAGCCTCTAAAGAGAAGACAAGCAGACATCAAAGAGAATACAAGCAGACACCGAAGATCACACAGAAAGCAGACAATGAGTGCAAAATCAACAAGGGGAAGAATTAAATAAATAAATAAATCTTTTATAAAAAGACATATATAGTCTACTTATTTAACTTTCATAAAATACACAATGAATTCCCAATACTGCTATATGTGTTGCACATTGAGTAGAAAAAAAACATAAAATTTGTGTTCAAGAAGATTACAATCTAGTGGGCTGGAAATTAGATATAAATAGTAAGTAAAAAAGATTTCTTGTAGGTAGTTGTACATGTTATAAAATAATATAAAATATATTATACATAAAAGGTATATAAATAAAATAAAGAATAATATAAATATTGACAAGCAATTCTTTTTGGATCTTAAGAAAATAGAGGAATTTATAGATAAGTAAATTTTAGAGACTCACCTACTGAGACCAAACGACATGTGTTCTCCAGTAACACATCTCTGAACAGTTTTCACTGGAATGAGCCCAGCAGGGCCCACTCTTCCTGGGTGAAGTCAGTAATTAGATCTTTCAAGTTTACTAACTCCTAAAAATATCATGGACATTCAAGTTCAGAGAGAGCCATCTCTACAAATGTCTAGAGTAGAATGTTTGAGAGCAGCATTGAGGAAGTGGTAACTGTTTACAGAAAGCTCAAACTGAGTTTGAATTTCAAGTCAGATCATTCTCAGAGCTGAATGGTCATCTGCATTTCACACACAGAAACACACATACTAAATATGTGAAATTTTAGTATCGGGGGATTTTGTGAAGATGGCAATGGACTAATATGGAGAGCTGAATGCTGTTACAAAAATGATGGAGAAAGAACCAAAATCTGTCTGAGGGACCTGCTTTGGGTGTCAGCAGTCCAGAACAGTGCTATACAACTCCCAGGAGGGTGGGGGACAGAAAGGCAAAGAAGTCAAAATTACAAATGTGAGTTATCAAATCCCTGTGGTGGCCAGGAAGGGCTCCCCTCCCCAACCCAAATATTAAGTGAGGGTAAAACACCTGGCTCACTACAGCCCACTGAGAGGGGACCAGACATCTTCCTCCCTGTCAGCTCCTTTAAGGGAAATGAGAGGAGAGGTCAGGGGGCTTTTCTTCAGTTGATTCAGCCAGCAGGATCTGCTTTGAATTTCCAACCTGAATATTCAACACAGGAACACAGGAAAGCAAAGAATGAACCACCTCCATGGAAAAGCACACTGATTAGCACCATCTGGAGATGGTTCTGGAAATTGCATGGATAAAAACTATTCATGCTCTCTGTATCCAGTCCCTGGGAGAAGATCTATATCTCAGTGAGTCACTGGCCTGATTTTGAAAACTTAAGCTGGGCAATTTTAAAGACTAAGTTGAATCAAATATCAAAGAGGAGCTGTGAATAAAAATATTAGGGAATAGAGAGAAATTGGCCATCAGAGTAAGTTCACCAACATATTCAGAAGCCTAGATATCAACAAAAAAATTTACAAGCCATACTAGGGAAGGAAGAGATGGACCAGCCAAAAGAACAAAAAAACTATCCCAAAGAGATACAAGATTTAAGGCAATTAATCAGTGATAACCACACAACTGTCCTAAATCACTTCAAAGAGTTTAAAGAAAATATGACTAAAGAAATAAAGTATATTAAGAAGAAACTGGGAGAGCATAAAGAACAATTTGAAACCCAGCAAAGTAAAGTAACAGATATTATGGAAATGAAAGACATGATGGATGAGACTAAAAATATAGTAGAGGCACATAAGAGCATACTTGAATTGCTTGAAGACAGAATTAGTGTCTTCTAAGACAAGAATTCTGAGTTGGAAAACACAGAAGAACAAAAAGAGAAGAGAATGGAAAAAATGGAATGGAGTCTCAGGGAATTGAATGACAATGTGAAACTCACATGCACATTATTGTAGTCCCAAAAGGAGAAGAGAGTGGGAAAGGGGTAGAAAGAATGTTTGTTTGTCTATATTTTGTTTTTTATTATTATTATTGAAATAATGAAAATGTTTAAATAATGATTGGAATGATGAATGCATAACTATGTGATTATACCAGATACCATGGATTGTACACTTTAAAAAATGGTTTAAAGATACTTAGATTACATAAATGTTACACAAAAAATATAGGTATTCCCATACACCCCACCTCCCACACCTCGCACAACCTCCCACATAAACATCCTTCATTAGTGTGGCACATTCATTGTAATTGATAAACACACTGTGGCTTTGCCATTAAACATGGACCATGGTGCACATTTTAGACCACATTCTTTCCCACACAGTTCTTCATGTTATATGATGATATAAAATGACCTATATCTCTCATTGCAATGTCACTCAGGACAATTCCCAAGTCCCAAGAAAGCCCCTGTATTACAACTGCTTTTCCCTCTCCCTGCCCCCAGAGCCTTCAGTGGCCACTGGCTCCACCTCAATGAATAACAGTATTCTAATCCATAGCTCTTTCCCTTATACTGAGGAGTCTGGAATGGTGATGTTCACTCTGCCTCCAATTGAGAGGGGCCTTATATCTCTTGGGGAAGATGGATGGTATTATCCTGCCTGCAGCTGCAGACTCTCTCCATTTCCTGGTATGGCCATTGTCCATCATCATCACCCTGCCAGTTGTCCTGGGTGAGTCCAATGAGCTGGAGAGTAGGAGTTGCTGCTCCACCAGGATTATGGGTCAAATTGACACATGGACACTGCAAAGACTAAAGTCTCTGGATGTACACCTACAAACTCCAGCACCAAACATAGGTTTGAATAGAAAGGACAGATGAACCATGTGCAGGGAAGACATAGTTGTGTCCAACTCTGTCACTCTCAGGAGCAAAAACTCCAAAGTAGGGTTACTGGCAAGGCACCAAACTCTGGAGCTATCCACCCTGACATAGGACCAGGGTTTTTCCAGAGCCCTCAGGAGCCCCTCTATTTGGGGTTATATCCACTTTGGAATTCTATGAGATCTTACTGAGATGTGTGTAAATGTTACCTCTGGAATGACCTCCCTACTCATTTTTAAGTCTCTTAGCCATATAAAATCATTTGTCTTTACATTTTCCCCCTTTTATTCAAGGCCTTTTTCCAGTCACTTTGCCAGTTGGCACTTGGTAGCAGGCCCTCAGTGCCAGGAAGGCTCATCCCTGGGAGTCATGTCCCATGCTGAGAGGAAGGTAATGCTTTCAAATGCTGAGTTTAGCTTAGAGAAAGGCCACATTTGAGCAACAAGGAGGCTCTCAGGAGGCAACCCTTAGGCACCCCATAACAATAGGGTGTTTCAAATTCAAGAGCAAAGACTCATAAGGTTAGTCATCAATATCAAGGGCCCATCAGTGGATCATCCTCCCTCACTAGTCACAGCCCCTGCACTTAGGGGACTGTTGCTGCTCCCTTATATAAGGTGGCAGAGCTCTCCAGGATGGGAATTGAGTATTCTTTCATTTATTGAGTGATTCCCCACCCATTGTGACAATGCCCTGTGAACATTTGAACATATTTATATACCTTGTATTTATACTCAGGTGAACTTCCTCCCATGCATCCCCATCCCTGACACCCCACAACTATGAACCTCCTTATCCCAGTTGTAACCCTGCTGTGATCCAAAACTTCTTCAAAGATGAAGCCATTACAATAGCTGAATAAAATTAATAGAAAAATGAAATAATAATGAAAAGTTTAAATGTAAGAGATAAAATACATAAAAATTTAAAAAAACAAAAATAAAATTAAAAGATTGGGATATAAAAAAATGAAAAGTGTAAAAAAATATTTTTGACCTTTTGCCTTCATCATTGCAATATCTGGTGTCCAGTCTGTACCATGTCACTTTCCCCATATCATTCCCCAGTGTTTCACTATTTTTCATCTTGTTTTCAAAGAAGTTTTAGGTCACAGCAAAGTCACTCAGGATACAGGAGACTCTCATATATCCAACATCCTCCTCCTTTCCTGCCCCCCATATTAATACCTTTTTATATGTGGATGGTAGCATTGTTATAACTGATACACAAATAGTAAAACATAGTTACTAAACCATTGTCAATGGTTTACACTATGGTTTATATTTTAGACCATACACTTTTATAAATTTTTTATTTGCTTTCCATTTCCATTTATTGATATGACAATAAGTTATGTAACAAACTTTGTTGTCTTATTCTATATTAATTTTCTCATCTACTCCATATATTCATATATATATGAATATATATATATATTTATATTTTAAATATATATATATATATTTTAAAGATGCATAGATTACATGAATGTTACCCAAAATTTACAGTGATTCCCATGTTCCCCACCTTCCACACCTACGATAACATCCCACATAAATGTCTTTCATTAGTGTTGCCTAAATCCTGCAATGGGTATACATATCCTGGGGCTTTGCCACTAAGCATGGACCATAATTCAAATTGCAGACCTCACTCCTTCCCACACAGTTCTGCATGTTATATGTTGATGTAAAATGCCCTATATCTGTCATTGTATTGTCACTCAGGATAATTCCCAAGTCCTGAAAAAACCCCTGTATTACAAGTGATTTTCCCTTCCCTGCCCCAAAAGCATCCAGTGGCTACTAGCTCCACCTCACTGTTGTAATTCCTTCCATTACCTGAATCACAATATGTCTACAACAGAATACCATTAAGTCCACTCTAGTCCATAGCTCTTTCCCCAATCCTGAGGAGTTTGGGATGGTGATGTCCACTCCACCTCCATGTGAGAGGGGGCTTATATCCTGTGGACATGATGGATGGGATTATCCTGCTTGCAGTTGCAGGCTCTCTCCATTCACTGGGATGGCCGTTGTCCATCATCATCTCCTCACCAGGTGACTTGGGTGAGTCCATTGAGCTGTAAAGTAGGAGTTACAGCTCCACTGAGATTCCAGGCACAGCTGGCACATGGGCAGGCCAGAGGCTCAAGTCTCTGGAAGTACACCTACAAACTCCAGCATCACATAAAGGTTTAAATAGAAGGGACTGATGGACCATGTGCAGGGAGTCCAACTTTGTCACTCTCAGGAGCACAGATTCCAAAGTAGAGCTCACTGATAAGGCATCAATATCTGGAGCTATCTTCCCTTATATAGGACCTGGGTGTCTGCAGAGCCCTTCAGAGCCCCTCTCTATGGGGTGATATCCGGTTTAGTGTTCTATGAGATCCTACTGAGGTACTTCTAACCATTACCTCTGGGATGATCTTCCTACACTCTTTGAAGACTCTTAGCCACATGAACTCATTTGTCTTTACCTTTTCCCTCTTTTATTCAAGGTCTTTTTCCAATCATATTGCCAGTTGGCTCTTGGTATTAATCCCTCATTGTCAAGGAGGCTCTCCCCGGGAGTCATGTCCCACGTTGGGGGTAAGGTAATGCATTCATATGCTGATTTTGGCTTAGAGAGAGGCCACATTTGATCAACAAGAAGGCTTTCAGGTGGCAACCATTAGGCACCCCATAACAGTAGGCTAAGTTTCAATTGCAAGAGTAGACTCATAAGGCTAGTCATCAATAACAAGAACACATTAGTGGACCATCCTCCTTTGCCAGACACTGCCCCTGCTCTCGGGGGTCTGTTGCTGCTCCCTTGGAGAATTTTGCAGAGCTCTCCAGGCTGGGAATTCAGTATTGCCTCATTTACTGAATGATTGCCTACCCACTGTGACCATGCCCCACCCCTTGATCATTTGAACAATTTTATATACCTTTCATGTATATTCAGGTGAACTTCCTCCCACAAAACCCCCATTCCAGACAACCCCCACCAATGATCCTCTGCTGCCCCTGTTGTAACCCTTCTGTGATCTAAACCTTCCTGGAAGCTGAAGCCCATATAATAGCCAAAGGTAATTAATAGGAAAATGAAATAATAATGATAAGCTTAAATGTAACAGATAAAATAAATGGAAACTCAGGGAAAAAATCTAAAAACAAAATAAAATTAAAGTATTGGAACATTCAAAAAATGGGAAAAAACAAAAAAATTAAAAAAATTAAAAATATATATTATTATTAGTTTTTCCTTTTATCGCTGCATTATTGGGTGTCCAGTCTGTACCATGACACCTTCCCCCTCTCACTCCCCAGTGTCTCCAAAATTTTCATTTAATTTTCAAAGAAGGTTTAGGTCACAGCAAATTCACAGACAGAATACTAGAGACTCTCATATACCCCACCTCCTTCCACTTTCCCCACCCCATATTAAAACCTTTTTTATGTGGATGGTAGCATTGTTATAACTGTTATACAGATAGTGAAACATAGCTACTAAAAAGTGTCAATGGTTTACAGTATAGTTTACAATTTAGATGGTACAATTCAATAATTTTTGATGATATTTACCATGTCCTGTGTCCATCACTGTAAGGTAATGAAATACATTTCACATGACCTCTAAATACCCCTTATTTGATCTTTTCTGTTTCTTCCTCCCCATCCCCCTGGGGCACATGTCACTCCCCTGTCTTGACTCATTGGATGAAAAGATTCATAGTTACATGCAACAAGAGGTCTTGACAGGTTGATTGTCCTCCCCTATTAGGATACACCCTTGATCCTAAGAGACAGCCACCTGTCTGTTTCTGGGTGAATCGATCCTCCCAAAGATGGGGGTCCATCTCCTTCCAACTCACCATGAGGGTCTCCACACCTCAACACATTATCACAGGATGAACACTCACACACTCCCCAGAAGCTTACTGCAGATGCACCACAACCTGAATGCCCCCCAACTTACACCCTAAACCAGTGACACTACCTTGTCATATTGCCATAAAAACATTCCCACTTCTTCACTTTCAACATTAGCCTGCAACATTACTGAACTCCTTTATTAGTTCTAGAAGCTTTGTTTTAGATTTCTCAGGGATTTCTACATATAGAATCATGACGTCTGTAAATAATGAAATTTTCACTTCTTCTTTTCCAATTTGGGTGCATTTTATATCTTTTTCTTGCCTCAGTGTTCAAGCAAGTACTTCTAAGAGAATGTTAAATAGGAGTGGTGGTAGTGGGCATCCTTCTCTTGTTCCCGATCTCAGAGGGAAGGCTTTTAGAATTTCACCATTGAAGATGATGTTAGCTTTGGGTTTTTCATATATACCCTTTATCATATTCAGAAAGTTTCCTTCTATTCATATCTTTTGCAGTGGTTTTATCAGGAAAGAGTCCTGTATTTTGTCAAATGCTTTTTCTGCATCTATAGAGATGACCATGTGATTTTTTTCTTTCAATCTGCTTATGTGGTGTATTGCATTGGTTGAATTTTTTATATTGACCCATCCTTGCATACTTGGGATGAAACCCACTTGGTCATGGTGTATAATACTTTTGATATGTTGTTGAATGTGATTAGCAAGCATTTTCTTGAGGACTTTAGCATCTAGGTTCATTAGAGAAATTGGTCTGTAATTTTCCTTTCTTGTAGTATCTGTGTTTGGTTTTGGTATTAGGGTAATGTTGGCATTGCAGAATAAGTTAGGCAATATTCCTTCTACTTCTAGTTTTTGGAAAAGCTTAAGCAGAATTGGTGTTAGCTCTTTCCAGAATGTTTGGTAGAATTCAGCTGTGAAGCCATCTGGTCCTGGGCTCTTCTTAGTTGGGAGATTTTTGATGAGTGAGTCTATCTCTTTACTTGTAATTGGACTGTTGAGTTCATCAGTTTCTTTTTCATCAAGGCAGGTGGTTCACAAGTTTCCAGAAACTTGTCCATTTCTTCTAAATTATCATTCCTGTTGGCATAAAATTTTTCAAAGTATCCTTTTGTGATACTCTACTAAACATTGTCAATGGTTTATTCTATGGTTTACATTTTAGACAGTACACTTTTATAAATTTTGATGATATTTACCATGTCCTGTGTCCATCACTGTATGGTAATGAAGAACATTCCATTGGCCACCAAATGCCCCCTGTTTGATCTATTTTATTCCTGCCACCCCATCTCCCTGGGACCCATGATGACCGTCTGGCTTGACTAGTTGGATAACAAGATTCATAGTTACAAGCAACAAGAGGTCTTGACACACTGGCTTGTCCTCCCCTATTTGGAGCTGCCCTTGCTCTTGAGAGACTCCCGTCTATTTCTGAACAAATTGGTGCTTGCAAAGATGGGAGTCCAACTCCTTCCCGCTTATTATGTGGGTCTCCACCCACTGAAAGAACACATTTTTACAGAATGAACACTCATACACTCCCTAGAAGCCTGCTCGAGGTGCACCCTTTCCCGAATGTCCCCCAACCAACACCCTAAACCAATGACCCTTTCTTGTCATATTGCCAAAAAAGGATTCCCACCTCTGTACTTTCAACCTCATATCCACAAATCCCCAGTGTTCACCTGGTCCATCTCCCAACCCTCCTCCCAGTATCCTGGACCTTCTAAACCACCCTTCCAAATCTGCCCACCTGTCAACCCTGCAACACCCAACCCAATAATATCACTACTCACCGGCTATCCATTCAATACGCAAATACACTCTATCACTTTACCATAGATTCCGTCTGTATCAGTGATGGCTCACAACCTTCTCTTCTCTTTCTATTTCTTGAAAACCCATCTTCCAGACAATATCTCTCTGAAACTGGTAAGTTTCCTTAATTCATATCAGTGATGTCATGTACTGTTCATCCTTCAATGCCTGGCTTGCTTCCCTCAACATAAGGCCTTCAAGATTCATCCATGTTATCCCGTGTGATAGCACTTTATTCTTTCTTACAGCTGAGTAAAATTCCACTGTATTTATGTACCACAGTTTGTTTATCCATTCATCTGTTGATGGGCACCTGGGTTGATTCCAACTTTTGACAATAGTGAATAATGCCACTATGAACATTGGTGTGCATATATCTGTTTGTGTCTTTGCTTTCAATTCTTCAGGGTATATACCCAGTAGTGGAATCACTGGGTCATGTGGAAGTCTATAGCAGTTTTTGAGGAAGGACCAAATTGTCCTCCATAGTGGCTGGACCATTCTACAGTCCCATCAGCAGTGAATGAGTCCCATTCCGCCACATTTTCTCCAACACTTATAGTCTGCTGTTTTTTTAATAGCTGCCATTCTAATGGGTGTAAGATGGTATCTCATGGTAGTTTTGATTTGCATTTCCCTAATAGCTAGCGATGTCGAACATCTTTTCATGTGCTTTTTAGCCATTTGTATTTCTTCCTTGATGAAGTGTCATTTCAGGTCACTTGCCCATTTTTAAAAAAATATTTTAAAAGATGCTTAGATTACATAAATGTTTCACAAAAATTACAGGGATTCCCATCTTCCCCACCTCCCACACCTCCCATAACATCCCACACCAACATCTTTCATTAGTGTGGCACATCACCTGCAATGGATATACACATCCTAGGGTTTTGCCACTAAGCATGGACCATAGTTCACATTGTAGACCACACTCTCTCCCAAACAGTTCTGCATGTTATATGCTGATGTAAAATGGCCTATATCTGTCATTGTAATGTCACTCAGGATAATTTCTGAATCCTGAAAAAGCCCCTGTATTACAATTGCTTTTCCCTTTCCTGACCCAAAAGCATCCAGTGGCCATGGGGTCCACCTCACTGTTGTAATTTCTTCCATTGCTTGAATCATGTTATGTCTACAACAGAATACCATTAAGTCCACTCTAGTCCATAGCTCTTCCCCCAGTCTTAAGGAGTTTGGGATGGTGATGTCCACTCCACCTCCAAGTGAGAGGGACTTGCCCATTTTTTAAATGTTTTGTTTGCCTTTATATTTTTGAGGTGAAGAATTTTTTTATATATGTAGGCTATTAAGCTCCTATCAGATATATGGTTGCCACATATTTTCTCCCATTGGGTAAGCTGCCTTTTTAATTTCTTGATAACCTTCTAGAATCAGAAACAAGACAAGTGTGCCCACTGTCACCACAGTTATTTAACATTGTGCTAGAAGTTTTAGCTAGGCTAATTTGCCAGAAGAAGAAATGTAAGTCACCCAAAATTGAAAAGAGGTTATAAAACTCTCACTATTCACAGATGACATGATCCTACACTCAAGAAATTCTGAAACAGTCACAAAAAAGTTATTAGAATGAATAAATAAGTTCATCAAAGTGGTAGGATACAAGATGAACACGCAAAAATTGGTAGTGTTTCTATACACTATTAATGAGCAATTTGAGGAGGAAATAAAAAGATAATCCATTTACAATGGCAAAAAAATGACTCAAATATCTAGGAATTACTTTAACCAGGTAAGTAAAGGATCTGTATTCAGAAAACTTCAAAACACTACTAAAAGAAATCAAAGAAAACCTAAACAAATGGAAGGACATTCTGTGTTCATGTATTGAAAAACTAAACATCATGAAGATGTCAATTCTACCCAAACTGATTTATATATTCAATGCAATATCAAATGAAATTCCAACAGCTTACATTATAGAAATAGAAAAGTCAATTATCAAATTTAATTGGAAGGGAAGAGGGTCTTGAGTAGACAAAAACACAGTAAGAAAGAAGAGTGAAGTTGGAAGACTCACACTTCCTGACCTTGAAATATATTATAAAACTACAGTGGTCAAAATAGCATAGTATTGACATAAAGATAAACACATTGATTGATCAATGGAATCAAATTGAGAGTTCAAAGACCCTCAGCTCTGTGGTCAACTTATTTTTCATGAGTGTACCAAATCCTCTTTTCTGGGAAAGAACAGTTTCTTCAACAAATGTTACTGGGAGAATTGTATATCCATAACCAAAAGAATGAAACATAACCCCTATATCACTCTCTATACAAAATTCGACTCAAAATAGACCAAAGAAGTAAACAGAAAAGTCAGTACCATAAAACTTCTGGAAGATAATATAGGGTAACATCGATAAAACCTTCTTGTAGGTGTGGGTGTCTTAAGTCTCAGACCCAAAACAAAAGAAAAAAATGATAAATTGTACTTCCTCAAAATTAAACTCTTATAAACCTCAAAGGACTTTGTGAAGAGGGTAAAAAGGTATTCAAAGGATGAAAATATTTGGAAGCTGCACATTTGACAAGGGTTAATATCCATGATATATAAAGAGACCCTATAACTCAAAAATAAAAAGACAAGTGACCAGAGTAAAAATGGGCAAACTGATGAACAGATAAAAAAATTGTCTTGTAGGCACACGATGGAGTATTATGCAGTGGTAAGAAGAAATGAAGTCTTGAAGCACATGACAACATGGATGAACCTGGAGGATGTTATGCTGAGTGAAGCAAACCAGACACAAAAGGACAAATACTGTATGACTGTGGTATTATGAACTAAATATATTGTGTAAACTCATGAAGTTAATAATTAGAATATAGGTCAACAGGAAATAGGAGGGTAGAGAATGTAAAGCTGAGGTTTAATATGTGAAGAATTGGTAAAAATGTTGTTTGTAAATATTTGGAAATGAATAGAAATGTTGAAAGCATATAATGATGTTTGTAACTAGCAGTGCTATTGTATGGGTATGACAGTGGTTGAAAGGGAAAGTCTAAAGCCATGTGTATTACTAAAAAGAAAGCTAAAAACTATGACATGGTATGACATATGACAGTAAAACCTCATGTAAAACATGAATATGGATGTTATTGCATATATGACTGTTTATACAAAAGATAAATACAAATATACTAGAAAGAAGGAAAAGAATAGCATCTATGTATGGCAAGGGAAGCACACAGAGATTGACAGTTGATGAGTTTTTTTGTTTTTTGTTTATTATTATTATTATGGGAATAATGAAAGTGCTCTAAGAATGAGTGAAGTAGTGAATGCACAAATATATGATTACACCAAATATCATTGATTATACACTTTCAATGGATTTATGCTTTATTAATATGTACCAATAGAATTGATTTGTTTAAAAAAAAATGGCAAAAGACCCTGAATAAACATTTTTCTAAGGAGGAAACACAAATGATGTAAAACACATGAAAAAATGTTCAGCATTACTAGTTATTAGGGAAATGCAAATCAATGTACAATGAGATATCATTTCACACCTACTAGAATGGTCACTATTAAAAAAAAAAACAGAAAACTGCAAGTGTTGGAGAGGATGTAGGGAGATAGAACTCTTATTCAATCTTCATGGGAATATAGAATGGTACAGGCAATGTGGAAACTAGTTGTTCCAAAAGAAGTTAGGTATAGATCTGCCATGTGACCCAGCAATACCACTACTAGATACATACCTAGAAGATGTGAGAGCAAGTACATGAAAAGACATTTACACACTGATGTTTATAGCAACATTGCCAAAAAAACACAATTGCCAAAAGATGCCAAAAGATGGAAATGTGTTATGTGTCCATCAAGTGATGCATAAACTGTGGTATATACACATGATGGAATATTATTCAGTTGTAAGACTTGAAGTCCTGAATTATATGACAATATGGATGATCTTGGAGGACCTTATGTTGAGTGACGCAAGCCAGGCACAAAGGGCAAATATTTTATGATTTTGCTATTAAGAATTAAATATAATGAACCAACTCCTGGAATTAATAGCTAGAATATACATCACCAGAGAAGAATAAGTGTTTAGAAAATGGAAAGCTGAGGTTTGATCAATGCAGACTTGGTAGAAAGCTGTAAATGTTTGGAAGTGAATAGAAATGGTGAAAGCAAATGATAGGATTTGTAATTAGTAGTGCTAAAGTATGAATATGATAAAGGTTTGTTTCTTTTGTTGTTTTTCTTTTTGTTGGAGTAATGAAAATGCTCTAGTATTGATTTAAATAATGAATGCACAACTCTGTGATTATACAAAATGTCATTGTACAATTTAGATAAATTGAATGGTTTATAAACAAAAAAAATAGCGTGGGTTGGGGAAAATACAAAATGTAAGCTATGGAGTATAGTTAGTAGTAATACTTTGATGATACTCTTTCATAATTTGTTACAAATGTTGCACAATAATGCAAGGCATTGGTGGTGGAGTAATGTATGGGGGCCCTGCATGAGGTTACCCATGTTTGTTTTGCAAATTCGCAACTTTTACTATTTAAAAAATCTTTTATAATAGAATATCTTATGACATAGGTTATGATATTACCTTGAAATTTTGTAATAACTTGGTCATTATAACTTCCAAATGGTATTATAAAATTTGCACTTGAACACTCATAAGTAAAACACTCTTTTCCTCCAATTTCAAGTAAATTTACAGACTCATAACAAGGCATGCAGTACCTATGATTTGCCACATTTACATCATAACTCTGGTTAGATTATTCCCCCTGATTGCCTCCTATCTCTTCTATGAAATCATTTCACAATATTTTATGAGTTTTGAAAGAGCCAATGAGCTTATGTGTAAAGTGCTTCTTATCTAAACATAAGTCATAGGTCTATTATTCATTAAAATGGCGGAGAACATTGCAGAAAATCCAGCATTACACAGAACCAGACAGGTATCATGCAAAACTTAGGATGAGTATATGCTGCCTCGTTCAACCCCATACAACTCAGGAGTTCATCCAAAGGTACAGACAGTTCAGCAGGACAAACCACAGACCCCTGAGACTGCTGTATTCTACAATAATCCTAGCCTGACCATTCCAGCAGTATGAGAACTTTGATTCTCAATTTGGGACCTCCAAATACCTGTGTTTATTGTATCACTTGGATCTTCACCACCTCTTGATCCATTTTGTTCTCTCCAATTTTACTTCACAAGGCCATGAATTTTACTCTATACCCTATAAGCCTTTTACTGAATGCACTCCAAAATTAAAGAAACCTTGCTTTTTATAATTACTTTCATTTCTAATGTTTGAATAAAACATCTACAAAATTGGAAATTGGGCAATTGAGGCCAAGTGGATAAGGAGAATTTTAGTTATCTTTTTTGAAAAGTTTTCAAAATGTTCAAATATATATCAATATTTTTAGAAATTAGAAATTGGGGGAAAGAAATGATTCCTTTATTTCTTCTATTAGCTAACCCTCACTTTTGCTACTCTAAACAATGCACAGCCCTGCATGCTAGCATGTGTAACACTGCATTGATTGACTTTATCTGCTGAAATGCCAGCCTCCGTACTGACTATAAACTTCTGTTCTTACTCATCTCTCTCACCAATGTTTCCTGCATGTCAAAGTCAATTGCAGGCATTAACATGATTGAGTGCTTTATTTCTCCACTGAGGAAGTTGGCTGGATGAGAAAAAACCTCTTATCTCTCCAGTAAATACAGAGCCTTAATGGAGTCTGGAGCAAATCTGTGTAATGTTGGAAAGAATATTCCTTATTGATCAACACTTAAAATATTCATCACCATTCAAGAGGCCTGGATAAACTGAACTGCAGCTCAGATCCTTGAATATCTTCTAAATGAGCTTAGAATATCCATGCCAGTAGGACAAACCTGCCAATCTGATGACAACTCATGGACAATTCCAGGAGAAAGAATTCCCTACTCATCAGTGGTTGCATTGCCAATAGTGAAACTGACAAGTGTCTCCCTCTGGGTTTTCACTCACAACTAGATAAGCAGTAGGTGAACAAAGTTGAGAATGGAGAAAGAAACTATGAGACTCTGGTCTCATCCCCAGTTTCCAGACCCACCTGTCATGAATCCCAACCCTTCACCTGAAAGTATCCCCAGGCCAATCAACAGGCATGAAGTGTGCTGCATACGGAATAGGGTGAAGACCCTCTCCTCCCAGGGTCAAGAATTAGAAGGAATTAGCTACTCTGAATGAATAAGAAGTTAAGAATACCTTCATTGTACAGATAAGAACATTAAAGTCATTGAGTTTTATACATTCATTAGCCCATGGTGTTCAGAGATTTTCAATTCCCTCCCTGATTCTAAAATATTGGGTCTCCACCTCCAGAGAAATCACTCAAAGTTCTCAGGTATGAGTATTCCTGGCTTATGAAACATCCACCCCAGCCCATTGGACTCTCACTCCCTTCCTGCTTTACCCTATATCTGTCCTTTGGAGGTACAGTTGCCCTAAATCATCTTGGATCTTCCACACGGGATGTCAAACTATCATTTTCTCAACTGTGTCTTCTAGATTTTGTCCCACCGGAATTTGCTATCATCACCAAAAGAGAAATATGTAGTTCATTATGGGGTTGATCAATTCCAGGACTTTTTTTCATTTTGAGATCAATGGCTTCCATCATGCAAATCTAGTCCTGAAAATCCTCTGTGTCAGAAAATATTAGAAGTACATGGGGTATAATGTCTCACAGTTCCCAGAGATTAAGAGGGCCAAATAATGTAGAATGAAGAATATGGAAGAAAATCAATTTTCACAATATGATATTTTAGTAAAGTGGTGGCTGAAATCTTATCCTATATTAATCATCCTCAGCTGTAACTTCCCTGCATTTCATAGTTTATAAATGTAAAGGGACATCTCTACTGTAAATTCTTCCCTACGACACTTTTAATAAGTACGTGCAGTTCAGGTACAAATAATGACATTGTCAGAAACAGAAGTCAGATTAACTTACCCATTTGTACTTGAGCCCAGAAAAACAATGGTTGTCTTAAATGTTTTCTGATATTTACACATTTGGTTATTTAATCTTACAGTAATCTGCTTGTTAAGGCTATTTACCTATTTAACAAATTAAATAAACAGAGGTTCAGAAATCTTTAGTAATGTTAAGAATTACATGGCTAGAAAAACACAGCCAGACTTTTTCTGCCCATCTCTCCAGTTTGGATTTCTTAAAGATTAAATCTAGGTTTTTCCTGCAATGCCACTTATCATTTTGATAATTAAAGAGTCCCCAACCCATTGTCAAAATCTCCTCTTCATATACTTTGTTTACACAATTACACCCCCTTTGCAATTTCTCCTACCATACAGAAAGCTTCATAGAATTGAATTCACTATCCAAACATTGGCTTCTAACTCAACTGATCTTTATTGTCCAGTATAATCCACGTAAATTCATTTCAGTAGAATCATACAGAGAACTTTTCTCATGACCTTCTGAGTATTTACCACATCTGTCTTCAATCGGAGTGACTCCAATTACCTGCCTTGTCCTTGACCACATGGACACAGAACCTAAAATATTGATCCAGATCTAAACATAGAGTTCCTTTCTTTTAGGACACTCATGTAATTTATCATTATACAAATTTATCTTTGTTTTTCTTTTCCTACTGGTATAATTGCATAAAACTATTCACATAATGATTTTAGGCAAGTTCATCTTTGAAAAGTACTAATGAATTATGAATCTAGAGAAACCTAACCTAACCTCACCACATTGTAGGATTTTCAGTCAAATCCAACAATGACAGTCTGATTAACAAAATCATTTAAAAACAAATTAGGACTGCTTCCTATTAGTTAAAATTTTCTTCCATATTCACAACACAATCAGACCAAAAATGCAAGGAAAGCAAGACTTATTGATCATTCCTTCACCACATTCCAGTGCTCACAGCATCTTTCATGCTCTCAGAAAAGCACTGTTTTCATGGAGGACTCTCTTTTTATGCAGCTGATAATGTCATTAGTCCTGTAATCTAGAAGACATGTCCTGATTAATTCAGATGACAGTGAAGATATATCTAATAAGGATATGCTTTCTTTAACACAATCTTTATGCTCAAATTTGAGAAATTATGTAGATGAAATCAAATAAATTAATATCCAGTTTGAGAAAGTTAAATACTTTGTCTTGTGCATGCTCAGAGGTAAACCAAAGCTACAAGCATGTTAGATACACTTTAATTTAAATTGAGTTTAATTTAAATTGAGTCTTTCTCATTAAAATGTATAAATGGTAATTTCTGGATAACTGCAAAGATTTGTCTCCATGGAAAAGCATATGTGATTAGGGAGGGGATCCTTAGATTCATTCAGCATGACTGTGATACTTTAAATCCATCTAGAACTACTCAACAGAACAGGAGGAGTGGCCTTGCTGGTCAGGCCCTCAGTGGGCACAGAAGCTGAAAAGTGAGCACAGAAGCTGACAAAGAGATCACCCCCCACCCCCTTGGGAGACTCCAGTCAATGTTCAGGTTGATTTGATGCAAGTTTTGATTGTAAAGCCCACCTGACAGTGAGCCAGTGGCCATCAGTCAAAGGTGGACAGGCAGAAAGGGCCTCCTGTTCTCAGATCTCTCATAGATATCTGTGTACATTCAATAAGTATATAGGAGTGGATGTTTGCAAAGTCTTGTAGATTCACCCATGCCTTTGCTGACTTCTTCCTCCTGAACCAGTGGGGGAGGGTTCTGTCAGAATGGAAAACTTAAAAAAACCACTGAACCACTGACCCTCATACAGAAGCCAGACAGAAGGGCCCACACTGTCCACAGCAAGAGACCTGAGACCTAGAGATGTTGGAGGGCAGCTTTTCCTGAGGAAGAGCAGCCCCAGGAGACCTCAGGCTGTGGCACTTCCTCCCTTCCCCTGGCCCAACAGTCACTCCTGGGACACACGCTTTCTGCCAGAAATGATTGTAACCCCTTCCCATGGGGAATCAAGTCCAGTGGGACCCTGCTGTCCTACCCAGCAGAACATGAGCAGGCAGAGCCTCAGGGCTGGTGTGTTACCACCTTGGCCAGCTGGGCTTTCTGGTTGGTCCAGGAGTCTCAGGGTAAAGGGAGGATTCCTTGTCAGAAACTTAGTGAGATGGACTCTCCCCCTAAATGTGGGTCTTTGCTGGGTAACTCTCACTGCACTCTTGGCCAGTGGAAGCCCAAAGATGCAGCAAAAATCATCCTCTGCCAAATCAGTTTGCACTAGCTTTAGTACTTGTATCTACATGATGTCTGCTCTCAGGAGCCTCCCCACTGTGTAGGTGAAACTCCTCAGATACCAATGACTTCTTCCATTTCCTAGACTAGCTTTGGGACCTGGCACTTCTGTCTTTGAGGGGAAAGTACAGCTGTACCTGTGATTCATTTAGCAAATCATGTCCATGGATGACTATGACACGTCACCAAGGGCCTAGGCTGTTGGGAGCCAGGGTTTGTGCTCTGCTCCTCAGCTGTCCTGAAGAGGCCACCATGGGTGTCTGGATGACACCTGGAGCCCTGGGGAAATGAGGGATAACTAAGAAATACCCACAACTGAAAATGCAGAATTGCCCCACAATTGATCTAGACATCCCCATTTTAGATGAAGCCAAGGGATGATATTCAAAATCCTTAACAAGGTGGAGGCCGGAAGCTGGGGCAGGGCCCTGGAGGCTTAGGACAAGGCCAAGGATTAACTCTTTAGGTATAGATCATGGGGAAGCCCAGAGAGGACCCTCAGGTGGGCTCAGGGCAGGGACTTTACCACCTGGATTGGAAGGGCTGCAGTGTTTATTTATTTTTATTTTTAATTTTTTTTTTTAAAAGATACTTAGATTACATAAATGTTACACAAAAAATATAGTGCAGTGTTTAATTGGTAATGTGCCCTGCATGCCTTTGGGTCATCAGTCTTAGTGACCACCTCCTTCTCCCACCCATGACATGTCATATATTTCAACTCTGTCCAGCATTTAGGTTCTTATCTTCCGGGTATAACCACAGTGCAAGACTTCGACAAAGACCACCACCATTCTAGGGGCTGTGAGCTCTAAGGGCTTGGGGCATGATGTCTCTTTTAGAATATGTCAGTAACAACATGACTGAGTGTGTAAACTGGTGAACTCCAGACAGTGGACCTGGAAACCACCATATCACCTTGGTCAGTGATGAAAAGAGTGAGTTCTCTTTCCCTGGTAAGGAATAAGGCCACTGATCCAGACCCAGAGCTCACTGAATCATCAGGGACCAGGCAAGAGGAGATTGGCCTCCAAGGACCTGGCAGAGAGGCTAGTAGCCATCTAGGGAATTTCTGTGTTAAAACAAATTGTGCAAAGAATTGCAGAGATGCTAGAAGTCCCAGTTCATAAGGAGGAGTAAGGCTTGTGAAATGAGGTCAGTCATGGCTTTGGAGGCTGCATCACAAATGTTCCCCTGAAATGAGTGTAGCAGGAAAAGGAATTCTGAGGTCAGAGACCAAGATGCCAGAAGGAGTCAAATCTAAGGGAAAAGATCGGTCATGGGACACCTAGAGGGGGAGTGAGGATGCACAGTACGTCCTGCCCTTAAGGCATTTGCGAATAATCTTCCTCTGGCCTTTTTCTTTGCATATTGTAAGTTTTGATATTTTTAAATTCCTCCATTCTCCATTCACCAGTTACTGATGATGCAATTCCAGAGTTCATCTTGAAAGCTACTAGTTCCTAATTGATGGTTATTAAAAAAAAAAAAACAACTCTGCACCAGAAACATAACATATTCCCTCTTCCTTCAAAGAGGTAAAGAGGAAGCCACTTTTCTAGGTCAAGAAATGGTCCTTGTTAATGTGATTTTTCCAGATACCCACATTTTTTGTTTTTTGTTTTTATTATTTTTAACTTTATTTTGTACATTTAATAATTGAAAATATCAACAATATGAAATATAAACATACTTATGTTTAAGAGGATGTAGCTATGTCCTGTGAAAGTTCCTTCAAATATAAATTCCAGAATTCTGATGGCCTGTCTCAGCTATGCACTGCACTGGCACATGGTAGATATTCCATTAGTATCCAGAGGATGAGGGAGAAAAACAGAATACATTTTCCTGCCCCAGACCTACCTGGACCCTCATTGCACCTCAGCCTCTGCCTTGAGTGCAACATGCTGCCTTATTCTCTGTGGGTGACAGGTGGGTCTCTTCTTCCTGCTAACACTATTCTCCTGATGGGCAGGGGCACAGCTTAGTCAACACCGAAAGGCAGCTGAGCACCCATGACTGAGGTTCCAGGAAGACTTCTGAACCAATTTCTCACCAAACCTCATTGGCTTGACCACCGATTGTGGGGGTGGCAGGCAGGGATGGAGCAAAAATGACCTAGAAGTGGTGGTAGTGTGAATGGATTCTCCCAAAGGCTGTCTCTGAGATCTCAGCCTCCCTTTTCTCCCCCATAGTGCCCTAAGCACTACCCACAGCTCTCTTTGATACTTTTGCCCTTACAGGGGGAAACCCCTAGGATCAGCCTTCTAGTGGAAACCATCAGATGTGTGGGACAAAAGGTTCAGCCTTGCCCTTCTTCATTCAGAGCTCCCCACTCACATTACCAACTGCTCAGTAAAGAGGGAGCCCTTCTACCTGACTCAAAATCCACTCCCCTTATCAGTTGATCATTAGGGCTCTGCCTGGCTGTCACCTCAGGGATGATTCCATATAGAGTTCTTCTCCCCAGATTACAAAAAGAACACTGCATTGACCTCCAGCCCATGAGGAAAAGAGATGAGATGATGGCTCCAAGGTTTCAGATTAACATCTGGGCAGATGATCACCAACCCAGCATTCTCCTTCCCATCCTGCCAGCCATGAGCAGGCTGTGAGCATGAGCCAACCAGGTTTCTAATCTCCTAGAAAACCACCTCCTACCAAAGTTCTGTCCACAAGCATGCCCCTTCCAACAGCTCAGCCCTCCCTAACTCAAGCACACTGGGAGTGGGAAGTGCTGTGGGGCTGCCCAGGAAGGAACAGAATATTTGTCCAGCCTTCATTTCACTGCCTTGTGAGAGCTGTCTTACCTTTGAGTATCTCTTGGTAAATGGCCAGGGTCTTCTGTGGTGGAGGTTGAACAAATACCATTCTGCAGCTTTAAAAAAGGCTCTCCCTTCCAGTTTTCCTGAGGTGAGAGACTTGGGATGTTGTGATACAATAAGAAAACATCTTGTTCTCCCAAGCATCTCTGCTCAAGTGAGCTGTGGTGGGGGCTGTCTCTAGAATGTGGGTGTCTAGTTACCAGGGTTCCTAGTTCTGAAGGATTATATCTCCAAGGAGTGAGGGTACTTCTTGGGATCCCATTGCATGTCCTATTTCCTTGGATAAAAATGTTCCTAAACCTGATGCTTCTTCAGCCTCCTCTTTCTTGTCATCAATTTAACTCTACAGTTATGAAAACACTGTCCTCCCTTCAGTGCCTGGGGAAGACCTAGGAAATTCAGGATCCCAGTATTGAGATACAGTTGTCCTCAGACCTGTCTCCTTTTCCTGCCATATCTGTGAAAATGGACAAGTCATTGTGCCTCTTGGGCCTCCCGAGTCTCCTCACTAGAACCATAAGGATCATTCTAGCTTCCACAGCCTAGGGACTTTAGAAGATGTATATGGAATAATATCTATAAAACTCATGAGCTAATGTGACAGATCACTAATACTTCAACCTTAATGATGGAAGAATTACATGAAGGAATAGAAAGCAGCATAGATTTCAATTCAAAACAGGGCTGGTTCTTGATGGTGTGATCATGGAAAAGTAACTTATCTTCTTGGTTTTATTTCCCAGTCCTCAACACAATGGCCTTGAAATTCAATGAAAGTCAGGTATCACCATCTGAATCAAAACCCTTCAATGGTTAGCCATTATATTTTGAGTCAGATTTAGTGTCTCCTTTTAGTTTATGTTGTAGAAAGCCTCCAAATAGCTTCCAAGTATCTCTGCTTCCTGGTAAACATATTCTTGTCTTATCTCTTCCTCTTGGACTTAGTGACTCTCTTCTTATCAATAGAATATGGTCAAAGTGATGAAATATCATTTCCAAAATTGATAAACAAAACACCTGTGATTTCTGTCTTGCTAAATCTGTCTTTTGTTATCTCTCTCTATCTATATCATTATCTCTCCATCTATATTCTCTATCTTTCACATATATGTCACTCTGGGGAAACAGGCTATGATGATCAGAGGCCCATATTGCCAGAAACTGAGGGAAGGCCCAGATAGACAGAAAGGAATTCAAGCCCTCAGTCCAAACTTCCAATAACACATAATTGACTTTGGAAGCAGATCCTTCCCAAGTCAAGCCTCATGGGGCCTACTCCTAGTCTGGGAGAGATATTGGAGCAAAATCACATAGCTTAGCCTTGCCTGAAGTCTTTGTTCAGAGAAACTGTTCAATAACAAACATTTGTGGTTGTAAGCTAATAAATTTAGTGGTAGTGTTGTCACATACTAATAAATAACTAATATAATCTACCAGGCCCCAGGACCTGTCCCTCCCCTTCTTCTTCATTTCCCACCTCTCCTCCCAAGCTCCTTCCATCTGCACTGGCCTCCTTCTAACCTCCCTTCAGGCCAAACTCACTTCAGCTTCAGAGTCAGCAAACTTTTTCCTTCTCCTGGCACACTGTTCACAGACTTGTGCAGGGCTGGCTTCTGTTTCTCATTCTGGTTGCAGCATAAATTCCACCTCAGTTTCTCTTTTCAGGCCCACCCATCTAGTGTCTCCAGCCCCACATTGTAGCACCCTGTATGGCTTTCATTATGGCATTTGCTCTTTTCTTTCATATGTATATGTTTACTAATTTCTTCCATGTCTACCTGCATACTCTGTGCTCCTGGAAAGCAGGGAGAAAATTGATCATTTTCACCACTAGACCCAGGATCTAACCCAGCATGTTGCACTGGGTGATTACTCAGGGCATAGGTGCTATGTGAATAAATGATATGATCACTGAGAACAACCAGACTGACACTAGCTTAGATTTTGTAAATTAATGCCAAACTCCCAACAAATTAAAAATCAGTAAAATTCTATCTGACAATAGAAGCTAAGACCAGCTACAGAATGGGAAAATATATTGACAATGATATCACCCAGAAAGTAATGGTATCCAGAATAGTTAGAAAATAAAGTATCTACCAATGCAAAACCAAAATAAAATGATCAGCAAATATAGACAAAAGGAATATGACCAAACAATTCACAGATTAGAAAAATCATGTGGTAAATAATTTTATAAACTACATCATAAACAATAAATGAAATGTAAATAACCAATACAATTTCACATATATAAAATTCCTTAAATTAAACTCTATGCAGTGGGACCACAATATTTAAAAAGGGAAACTCCTCCAATGTCAGTGGAGGTACTCTTTGTCTATCCACTTGGAGGTCATGATGGCTACTTGGATGACATTTGAAAATATCCCAAAGCAATGATATAGTTCTTCCATTCTTCATATTCTCTTCATACCAATAAGTACATGTCCCCCAAAATATCCACACCACTATAACTAATGGAAGGGAAATGCTGGAAAGAACACAAATGTCAACCAAAAGTAGAAGTGATTAAAAAAGAAATCCACATATAATACAAATCAGTGGTAAACAGCAGTGAAACTGAGTGAACTAGGCTACAGTATATGTGTCCAAATGGAGTCTTTCAAAGAATTATTTGAGTCAAAGGCAAGGTGCAGAAAGATACAGACAGTATATTGACATATGCACATATTTTGTGAACTTGCATAAAATCTACATTGCTAAAATATACACAGGTTGCTACTAAAACTTTGTAAATGTTTGGAAATGGCAAGAAGACCAAAGTTGATTGGATGCACTTGATTAGATTAGATAGAGTGTCCAATCACATGAGGTTTGATCACCATAACTGCCTGCCTGTGAAAGATATATCTCACACATAAATATCCCTCACTGATCCTGGAAGGTGCCTTGCTTCCAGGAGTTTGCCCAGCATCCGCCAACCTGAGATCTGGTAGACAACACAATAACAGGGGGATTTCTGGTTGGTTTCCATTTTGGACCTCTGTTTATCCCTCAGAGAAATAGTATGGTAGGATAAATATGTAGCAGTGTGGCTTTAGGTGTTAGATTAAAGAATCTTTAATTTATAGTCATATTTTTGTACATTAATACAAAAATTATGTGATTCTAAATGCTAAGTAATACATGAAGGTTCAAATTTTCAAGGAAATTTTAGTGGGACTATAAATGAGCAGTGATGGAAGACTCGCTTTGTGCCAAAGACATGTAAAAAATAAATAATTGATTTGTTCATCCACAGTTCAAATATATTCATATCACATTTATTAGAAACCAATGAAAAATAGGGTGCTGAGGGAAAGAAGTAATTATAACATTCTATACCTCCTACTGTAAAGTTCCCAATTTAATGGCAGAAAAAAGAATTTTTCAATGTTAATTGGTTATTGGAAAAACCTTCTCTCATGCCAAATGTACCATTTGAATTTTGAGAAAAAAAGCATACTTTAATCTAGGTTTTAACTATGGTTGCCAGAAGATTATAAGTAGCTTCTCAGAGTCTCCTATTCCTTGTACCTCTGGATAAATGTTGTCTTTCTTTTTCTTAATAATATCTATTGAGATAGAGTTTCACAGAGTCTACCAAAGCAGGTGCTGAAGGGTGCTAATCTAAATTCACTATAATTTGCATATCTTGATTCACCTGGGATCCTATTCAAAGGGAAAGCAATCAGAGGAAGGTCAATGTCTCAGAAAGGGCCATCATTTTGTGAGAGCAGAATGGGGATGCAATTAACTCCTCATTCCATTGGGAAAGAAGTTGCATGAGGGACTTTCTCTGTATCTACATGAAATATTTTTTCCTTTCTTGTGCTTTGAGAAATCCAACAATTAACCTGAGGACATTGGACATGAATCCCCATAAAGATTAGGCAGATAATAGATCTGTTGGGGTATTACTTTTAACTTCAGTTCCACAGACTCCATAAGCCCAGACCATGAAGACATGATAGAAGTGACCATTGGGGCAGGGGATTTCCCAACTAGAAAAGGAGGATGCCAGTGTAAGTGTAGGTTTTGCCCTTTCAGGAACCAGGGGGCTGCATGGGCCACATTGTGTGGGGTTGAAAATGGAAAGATCTCTGTCTGTAACCCATGATTCTCTGCCTATCCAAGACTGTCCTGGCTTATGATGCACCAGGCAGACATGATGATTCAGGGCATCTGAGGGCCAACTTCATTCCCTACTGTCCTGTCCATCCAGGTGACTGTTCCATAATGAAGCTTCCTATGAATTTGCTTTAACCCCTTATTGGCCCAACCCTCAGCCTTGTTTCCTTAGCAATGCCACACTTGTTTTTCTCCCAAGCTTAATATTGCCTTATTTAGAAACCAGCCAATCAAGGTAGAGTAGCTGCAGTCAGTAGCTGACCACAAACATTAGTTCACCACATATTGAGATTTTCCCATTCCTACTGCAGATTCAGTTTAGTAGTAGAATGAACTTCACTGAATTTTAGCTCATTATAATAGTAATTTGTATGCCTCTGGGTGGGATTTAGATGTCATTTTCTCAACATGCATGATGTATGACCAAGCATGTAGCTTTCCTTGTTAAACATGTAATTCAATAGAGCATGTACTAGATGCAGCTCCTCCCACCTGTCAGTTTCCATAACCCAACCCCTAACACTTCCTCTACACAAACCAATATAATGTCACTCTACCTTTTGTTGGGGAGGCAGGTCTGAGACATCCAATCTTCTGTCCTCTACCAATTTAATAAACCTCTTTCCTTGAGTGACCAAACTCAGTGTGTTAGTCAATTTCATGGGCATGGCATGGACCCAGAGGATCTGTGATGGGATCCCCTATAGTTTGGTAACCTGGTTGGGACTCTGTGACCTTTGAGAGGATTGTTGCCTGATGGACTCATTGGCCTCTAAGATGGGGCACCCCAGAGCTCAGCATTGTGTCTGCAGGAGCACCTTGTCTAAAAAAGCTGTTAATAGATTTCCTCTGTCTCTGGCATTGAGTATCCTGAAAGCAGCCAGTCAGGAAGGAAACAAGCAGCACACAAGATCCCTGTAGACTCAGTGAATAATGATTTTCTAATCAAAATTATTAGTAATTCTCTAGAGTGATGGTCTAAATCTCCCAATGAAGCTGTAGGTGCCTAGACTGCCCCTGGTCCTTGGTTTTGGCTTAGGTTTGGAGCCAGGTGGGCCCAGTATTGTAGGTTAGAGTTCTACACCAGAATCTATCCTCTAGGTATAGGAGATCTCCCACTGGTATCCTAGTGGTGTACTAAAATTCTGATCAGTAAACTTAAAATGTAACTCACTCAAATACTGACAGAGAATCACAATGGGCAATAAACAGAGCTCTAGAATGAAAGAGAAATGTGATCTTCTGGATTGCATCTTAAAACATTGGAAACAATTTGATTATGAACCCCCATGGCTGAAAAGAATGATATTTCTGAGTAAAAGTGCATGGCCACAGTATAAATTAGAGCATGGCCAAGAGTGACCACCAAAGAAATCTCAAATAAAATACTATTTTGCAACTAGAAATATATTATAAAAGACTTAGTAAATGGTATGAAATACCATATGTTCAATGTTTTGGGCATGGTGTGATTATGGCAAGTCACAGACCTAATACAATCTGTCAACAAAGAAAAAAGAAGAAACTACACCCTGATTCCAATCCCTAAGACAAAGTGCTAGACTTGTTCCTTGTTCCCACTGCTCCTCCAACACCTTATGAAGGAGGAGAAAAAGAGGGGGAGGGTGATCCTGAACTGCCCTTAGATCCCCCAGAAATGGCTTCCTCACCTCTTACTGAGAGTGGTACCCAATTTGGCCAGGGGGTTCTCCACAGCTGAACAATTCCAACTAAGGTGGGTGCCAGCTGGGATTATTAATCAAGGCCACCAAAGAGTTTACTTGTTTCTACACACCCCATTCTCCACTTGACTTGTAAAATTGGAAGAATTGAGTCCCAAGTTACAAGAAGATCCCAAGAAAATGGAAAATATATTCAATTCAATTCTTATCATAATTCATATTCCTAGCCGGGTGGAAATACAGACCCTATTGAATGTGCTGTTAATTTCAGAAGAAAGGAGAATAGTGCTAGAAAAAGACCATGACCAATATAATGGCCTAGTAGATGGAGAATTAGAGAAGCATTGAGATAACTTCTCTCCCAGAAAAATACCTAGAGGACAAGTAGAGATTTTCTGGAAGGTTGTTCTGGGGCTAAAGACACCAGGGGGAGGCTAGACACCACCCAGAAGAGAGAGGGGTGAAGGAAAGGAGTCTTGGCTGGCTGGAAAAATCCCATGAGTAAAGCTGTAGCAGTAGCTGCTGGTGCTCATTCCCCTACACTCAGAGCAAATAGCAGGGGATCCATTGGCCCATTGCAGGTGGCTGCTGACTTGAGGGGGTTGCAGGAACCCATTTCCTGAGACAGGGGAGATGGAGGGACACAGCCTACAGCAAATTCTGATTTTGGCCAGTGAACTTGGTTTACTGCATTGGAGGGATCTCAGACTTCCAGGCTGGGTGGGGTCATGATATTGTTTCCCTGAGAGCCCAAAGGGAATGAAAGATAATTTGCCTTCTTAAACACCCTCCCTATTGTCCTAGGCTTGTTCTTGTGGAACATCACTTCTGTCTCACCCTTGGAGTTACAGTGAATGCATTCCCCTCTAGTACCTGGAGTCAAAGCTGAGAGGTCTGAAAAAGACCACCATCTGCTGACAGACCAGAAAAGTGCATGAAAAGAAGGGAAACACATAAATACATGCATAAATAAATAAACAAACAAATTAATAAAGACAATCAAATGCTTTTAATGCCTCCTTATCCAAGGCCCTTGGAAACTAACCTGCATCTCATTACAGAGTCCTTAGCTCTGATTTGAGCAGTTGAATAGGGACAATCTTTAATACACAGAACAAGTGGAACCAAGAATCAAAGAACAATGGTAGCACACAGCTACTTAACAGTAAATCCCTTGGCAAGAGTGAGAAACTGAACATAAGAGTCAACTCTGCATCATGATCAGATGCCAAGAAATGAGCAAAAAATGACTGTAAAGAGGGCAAAAAGGTAGCCTACTCAAAGGGAGAAAATACTTGGAAATTACACATCCAACAAGGGTCTAATATCCCTGATATATAAAGAGATCCTACAAATCAATAATAAAAAAATAAACAACGTGATTTTAAAAATGGGAAAAAGACCTGAAGAGACATTTTTCTAAAGAAGAAATAAAATGGTGAAAAAAAACACACAATAAATGTTCAACAGAATTGGTGAATAGGGAAATGCAAATCAAAACTACAATGACATATCATTTCACACCTACTATAATGGCTACTATTAACAAAACAGAAAATTTCAAATGTTGGAGAGGATGTAAAGAGATAGGAATGCTTATGCAGTATTCTTGGGGATATAGAATGGTTCAGCCACTTTGGAAGTCTGGTGGTTCCTAAGGAAGTTGAATATAACTCTGCCATGTGATGCAGCAATACCACTGCTAGGTATATACGTAGAAGAAGTGAGAGCAGTGACACAAAGGGCCAAATGCACACCAATGTTCATAATGATGTTATCCACAATTGTCCAAAGATGGAAACAACCCAGATGTCTATCAAATGATAAATGGATTAAAAAACTCAAACTGTGGTATAGATGCATGATGGAATATTATGCAGCTGTAAGAAGAAATGAAGTTGTGAAGCATATGACAATATGGATGAACCCAGAGGACATTACACTGAGTGAAGCAAGCCAGGCACATAAAAACAAATATTGTACACTTTTGCTATTGTGAAATAAATATAATGAGTAAGCTCATGGAATTAATAGCTAGAATGTAAGACACCACCAAATAGAATGTGGTTAGAGAATGGAAATCTGAGGCTTAGTCTATGCAGAATTGGTAAAAAAAAGTTCTTCATGAATGTTTGGGAATGAATAGAAATGGTGAAAGCAAATCATAGGACTTGAAATTAGTAGCACTAACATATGGGTATGATAGTGGTTTGGTTTTTTTGTTTTTTGTTTTCTTTTCTAGAGTAATTAAAATGCTCTAATATTGGAAGTGATGAATGCACAATTGTGTGATCAAAGCATATGCCACTGATTGTACACTTTAGGTAAATTGTATGGTTTATGAACAAAAAACATACCAAATGTAAGATATGGACTATAGTTAGTAGTAATAATTTGATGATGCTTTGTCATAATTTGTTGCAAATGTTTCACAACAAGGCAAGATATTGGTGGTGGGGTAAGTATAGGAGTTCTGTGTGATATTATGCAGATAGTTTTTCTATACAATTATTGTTTATGTATATTAATTTACAAGTGATATACTTAAAATATATTTGCAAAAACCCATGAACATGCTGATTCTGAGCAACAAGAATCCAAACAATTTGGTACAAGATCCAGCAGAACAAGCAGTTCCCCAAGTTCAGCCAAACGGGAATTGAAATGAGCAGTCACACAGGACCAAGTTGAATCATTAAGCTTATATTATTGCAGGTCTTAGAAAAGGAGTGCC
The DNA here is from genome assembly GCA_029593785.1 of Cabassous unicinctus. Lineage (NCBI taxonomy): Eukaryota > Metazoa > Chordata > Mammalia > Cingulata > Chlamyphoridae > Cabassous > Cabassous unicinctus. Next base: position 48,314 of record JAQZBX010001640.1, read on the forward strand.
CAAAGGAACCTTAATAAAATCAGCAAATATTTCAAGACCCTGAAGAAAACCAATCCATCTGTTTAGAGCAATGGCTCAGGCCAATAGGCAGTACACTGATTTTGACCCAGAGGACCACACTATCCTGTGCACTGTTAATTATACTTTATGTGCTCCAGATTTAAGAAGAAAACTCCAGAATTTAGAAGAGGAATTGGACATACCTGTGCCACAATTAGTAGAGATTGCCTTTGTGGTTTTTTACAACTCAGAGTTCACCCATAAGAAGCAGCAAAAGAAACCTGCTGCCTAAAATGCCAGCCTCATAGTAGCAGCTAACAACAAGGATGTCAGAGGCCCACAGACTCTGAGATGAGGGAAAGTTTCTATGGGAAGTTCAGTGAAGAGTTAGAACCCCAGGCCCCCCATGAACACAATTAGGTTCCCAGGCATGCACTTACTATAAGGAGAAGGGACACTGGAAACAGGAATGACTGAGTTTCCCTGGGAAGGGAGGGGCCAGGATATCCCACCTAGCAGCCCAACTCCCATAGTTAGCAGGGGATGAAGACAGCAACCTAAAGTGATGGGGCCTGAGAGCACCTTCCACTGGTCAGGAAACCACCTTGATCACACACAATGAACCTCAGGTTTCATTTCACAGAGGTAAGGAGTTATTTGACTTTTTGATGGACACTGGAACCACTTATTCAGTTTTAATCCAGAGGCTAATGAAAGAAATGAATGAATCAACCCCTCTCATTGACATTTGGGGGACTATAAAGTTTAAATGATTCTCAGAACCACTGCAATGTCAGATTGGAGAGACTCTTCTGACTCATTAAATTTCACTACATGCCTGAATGCCCAATTCTCCTTCTCAGCCAAACTGCAAGCTTCATACTGATTTTCACCTAATGAAGTGAACATACAAGTCCAAGCCATACAGATCTGTGCCTTCCAAGCAGCCCTGCTGGATTTAGCATGGGCCATTGAGAAGCTTGAAGTACCCAGAGAGATAAAACAACAGGTCCCACCTGAGGTATGGCCTAATGGGGTCCCCCAGAATGGGCAGTTGAAGGACAGGAAGTAAATGTAGGACTGTGGCCAAACACCACCCCACCACAACTAAAACAGAATCCATTCAGGCAGGAGGTTAGAGCCAGCATCTCACCCTAACCAGAAATTTCTCAAATGGGAACTAATTAGACCTTGCCAACCAGACTTTAATACCCCTACCTTACCAGTGTTTAAACCAGGTACTCAGAGATGTATATTTGTACAAGATTTGAGAGCTATTCATCAGCTAGTGGAGGATGTCAACCCAGTGGTGCCCAATCCCTACACACCCTTTAATAATATTAATAACACATACACCTGATTCACAGTCCTTGACTTAAAACATGCTTTCTTTTTCATCCTACTAGAGAAGAAATCACAGAGACATTTTCCTTTGGAATGGGAAGATCCCAACAATGGAATGAAGCAACAGTATTGCTGAACTGTGCTGCTACAAGGGTTGAAGAATTCTCTGACCTTTTGGAGGCAAGCCCTATCCAGGTATCTGCAGGTGATGCAATTCAGAGAAGGAATCTTCCTTCAATATGAGGCCTGAGCTGAGAACATACTAATAGTAATAATGTTACAGTAACTAGCTGAAAAAGGATATAAATATCAGAAAAGTAGGCCCAAGTTACACAAACTCATGTTAAATATCTTGGTTTTAAATTCTCTGGGGGAAAACAGGCCCTCTTGCTCAGTCAACCGGAAGCCTTATATGGAGTATCAAAGCCTAAGCACAGAAAGGAACTCATAACATTTCTAGACATGTCTGGGTTGCTATAAGCTATGGATACCTAATTTTGGACTTATAGCTAACCTACTATATGAAGCCCTTAAAGGAAGTGGAAAAGAGGCCCTAGTCTCTTTCTGTACAATTACTTTTAGTATCTTAAGCAGAAATTACTGCCACAGCTCTAGGACTGCCAGACTCCACAAAATAAGTTCCACTTGTTCTTATATGAATGACAAGGCATCACCCTGGGAGTTTTTGCGCAACACTTTGGGGGAGCAGCCAACTGATAGCATGCCTATAAAACAGCAAGACCCTGCATCTCAAGGCTGGCCTGCCTTTCTGCACACAAGAAAAGCTATTTGTGACTTTATTCTAGAGACAGAAAAATTCACATTAAGCTCTCCAGCTTACATCTACACTCCTCATGAGTTAATTACAATATTTAAACAGAAAGCAGATCAATCAATCCTCTCTGCTAGGCAATCCTATTGTGACCTTAAAGACTATTGAAAAACAACCCTGTCACCTTGCTCCAAGAGTTTGGGATAAAACCAGAGTGGACACTCCTTAAACATGACTGTGTTCAGCTCCTTAAAAAAATATAATCCAGTAGACTTGGACTGACTGATGGAACTCTAAAAATCCCTGCTCTTGAATTAGTTACTGATGGAAGTAGTTTTATGCATCATAGGAAGCAATGAGCAAGGTATTTGATAGTCACCTTGGTAGAAACTTTGGAAGCAAGATCCCTGCCATCTGGGACTTCAATTCAGAGGACTGAACTAGTAGCCCTTGGAAGAGCCCTCCAGTTAAGTGCAGGACAAAGAGTGAACATTTATACAAACTCCAGATATGCCTTTGCAGTGTTACATACCCATGGAGCTATTTGGAAAAAGAGGGGATTATTCAATGCTACTAATAAGGATATAAAACATGTTGATCTCATTCTAAAGTTGTTTGAGGTTTTGATGCTCCCCCAAGGAATTAGCAGTCATTCATTGCTGAGGACACCAAACTTCCAATAAGGGAAGTAAACAGAACTGTTTAGCTGATAAAGCAACTAAGTTAGCTGCAAGGAGAATAGAACCAACTCTTATTACACCCTTCCTCATTGAAATTACTGGACCACCGATTAATGCCCCAGAGTTGGTGAGACCCTAACCTAAATCCATTTGGGAAAAACCAATACTGGAAAAAAGACTTAGCCAAAGTGAAAGAGTGGGGATATACTGAAGCCACAGACAATGGCTTGTTGAAAAGGGAGTCCCGGGCAGAACATTGGTGTGATGGTTAGGCTAATGTGGCAACTCGACAGATAATTGTGTCCAGGTGTTTGGTCCAGCAAGCACTGGACAAATTGTAATACAAGAGCATTTGTGCACTTTGATCACCAGTGAGTTTACTGCATGGATGGCTGATTATATCTGCATCAATCAGGGAGATTGCATTATCAATGGATGACACTTTTATCCAATCAGTTGAATACCTTAAAAGGGGACATGATTTCAACATTCAGAGAGAATTTCCCAGCTCATCATTGGATAGCCAACTTCTCCCAGAAACTCACCAGGGATATTTCATCAGACTTTCATTGGAGCCCCTGGTTTGCAGCCTGCCTGCAGAACCTGGACTTGTGCATCCCCACGGTCACGTGAGAGACTCTTATAAAATCTCATATTATTGACAGACATCTCCTGTTGATTCTGATTGCTGAGAGAACCCTGACTAATACAGCTTGGTAATGGGAGTGGTTCTTGAGGAACAGAGTCTTAAACATGGGATGTCTGAGGTGGTTCTGGTAGTTTTGTAATTGGATCTCTACTCTAATTGGACTCAGGGGTACTAATTACTCCTTTTCCAATAATGAAGGGGTTGCTATCCATCCATGGTGTGAGCTGGCAATACAGATATGCAAAATAGCATCACTGGATTCCCTTACTTCCAGGCTTATAAGAAGCAAGGATCTCGGTGAGAGGATTTTTAACACCTTAACAAAATTTTGTGGAGTCAAAAAGTATAATGATGTTGGCTGGCTCCTCCTAGATACTCTGGATACAGTTAAAAAAGAAAGAGATGAGCTAAAGTCTTCAAATTTGAAACTTAAATGCTGCATGAATTATATGAAAGTTTCTACATGTTCCTTGAAAAAAAATCTTGTCTCCTGTAGCCACAGACTTGAGATATGAGAATCAAATCAAGACTCTCATTGTACAAGTAGCAGAATTACAGAGAAACTAAAATCTCAACCTCACAGGGTTTCTGCAATTAAAGTGAAGGCATTGATTGGAAAGGAGTGGAACCCCAAGGATTGGGACAGAGACATGTGGGATGATGATAATATTGGTGGGGACATTGGAACCCTAAATTCTGCTGAGACTTTACCAGATAAACCTGTGATGGCCTGCCCTGTGGAGACCACACCTTATCAACCTTCTATCATCCAGCCTCCTACCTGCCCCAGGGAGTCCATACTTCCTTCCAGCCTTGAGGTAGGTACCAGCCAAACTCCAGCATGCACTGTCCAACTTCCAGTCTGCCCTGAGGAATCTGTCTTACAACCCCTGCCTGAAGAGATTAATCCTCTCTCACCAGAATAAAATGCAAAGGAATATCCTGAGATCAGTAGCCTGCAAGACATCTCTAATCATTCTCCTTACCCATGTCCCCCACCCATCTTGCCTTGAAGACCCTTTACTAGACTAAAATCACAACAAGCCTCCAAAGGTGAAATACAATTTGTGACCCATGAGGAAGTACACTATACTCTGAAAGAACTGCATGAGTTTTCCAACTTACATAGACAGAAATCAGGGGAATATGTGTGGGAATGGATACTAAGGGTATGGGATAATGGTGAAAGGAATAAAAAGTTGGATCAGGCTGAATTTATTGATATGGGCCCACTAAGCAGAAATTTTGGATTCAACGCTGTAGCTCGAAGGGTTAAAAAGGGCCCTAAGAGTTTGTTTGGGTGGCTGATTGAACCATGGACCAAACGAAGACCTAGCATGTCTGATGTTGAGATGTCCGATTTGCCCTGGTATACAGTAGATGAGGGGATTCAAAGGCTTAGAGAGATTGGAATGCTAGAATGGATTTACCATTTGACACCTGCCCACCCACCCCAGGAATGTCCAGAGGACACACCTTTAACCAGGACTGTGAGGATTAAATTTGTAAGACTAACTCCATCTTCTCTGAAGATCTCTGTGGTTGTTCCTCTCTGCAGTCCAGATATTACTGGGGGGGGGGGCTGCAATGGAATTGGAATCCTTAAACATTATGGGGATGAGCGGATCTCAGTCCGGTTAAAGTCAAGTATCAACAGTTAATTGCCAAAAGCAAGGTGGGCGTGGCTACTGCAATGAAAGACAGATTCAAAACAGCAATCAAAATAGCCTGAGTTGCATGGAGTTATGGCATTGGCTAATAGATCATGGGGACCTAGAAGTGAAATACATAGGCAGTCTACTGAAATTCTTCTGGATCTGTATAAGCAGAAGCATTCTAGGTCAAGTGAACAAAATCCTAACTCAAATTACAGATGCAGAGAATCACGGCCCCTTAATAAATTCCCAGACTTGAGACAGTTTACAGACCCAGAGCCCCTTGAATGAGGAGAAGGCCAGGTCCCCTTGGGGAAGGATCCTGTTAAACTGCCAAAAATTTATACTGTTAATCATCCTCCCACCTTTCCCCATGGATACCTACAGCGTTTTGCCAGATTAACTGTGCATTGGGGAAAAGGAAATGATCAGACATTTTGGAGATTATTAGACAGAGGCTCAGAAGTGACATTAATTCCAGGAGATCCAAAACGTCACTGTGGTTCACCAGTCAGAGTATGGGCCTATGGATGTCAGGTGATTGATGGAGTTTTAGCTCAGGTTCATCTCACAGTGGGTCCAGTGGGTCCCTAGACCCATTCTGTGGTTATTTCCCCAGTTCCAGAATGCATAATTCGAATAGACATACTCAGTAACTGACAGAATCCCCACATTGGATCCTGACTTGTGGAGTGAGGGCTATTATGGTTGGAAAGGCCAAGTGGAAGCCTCTAGAACTGCCTCTGCCTAGCAAAATAGTAAATCAAAGGCAATATTGGATTCCTGGAGGTATTGTAGAGATTAGTGCCACAATGAAGGATTTGAAGGATGCAGGGGTGGTGATTCCCATGACATCCCCATTCAACTCTCCTATTTGGCCTGTGCAGAAAACAGATGGATCTTGGATGATGACAGTAGATTATTGTAAACTTAGCCAGGTGGTGACTCCAATTGCAGCTGTTGTCCCAGATGTGGTATCATTGCTTGAGCAAATCAACACTTCCCTTGCTACCTTGTATGCAGCTGTTGATCTGGCAAATGCTTTTTTCTCAATTACCATTAGTAAGGACCACCAGAAACACTTTGCTTTCAGTTGGCAAAGCCAGCAGTATACCTTCACTGCCTTGCCTCAGGGGTATATCAATTCTCCAGCCCTATGTCATAATATTGTACACAGGGACCTTGATCATCTCTTCCTCCCATGAGACATCACACTGGTCCATTATATTGATGATATCATGTTGATAGGACCTACTGAGCAAGAAGTAGCAAAGACTCTAGATTTATTTGTAAGGCATTTGCATGAAAGACAATGGGAGATAAATCCAACAAAAATACAGAGTCCTTTAACCTCAGTGAAATTTCTAGGTGTCCAATGATGAGGGGCCTGACAGGATATCCCTTCTAAAGTAAAGTATAAGCCATTGCACCTGGCACCTCCTAAGACCAAAAAAGAGGCACAACACTTAGGTGGTCTCTTTGAATTTTGGAGAAAACACATTCCTCATTTGGGTGTGCTATTCCACCCCATTTACTGAGTGACCAGAAAAGCTGCTAGTTTTGATTGGGGACTGGAGCAAGAGGAAGCCCTATGACAGGTCCAGACTGCTGTACAAGCTGCACTACCACTTGGACCATATGATCCAGCAGATCCAATGGTGCTGGAAGTTTCTGTGGGAAATAGGGATGCTGTCTGGAGCCTTTGGCAGGCCCCTAACGGGGAATCACAATGCAGACCCTTAGGATTTTGGAGCAAAGACTTGCCATCCTCTGCAGATAACTACTCCCCTGTTGAGAAACAGCTTTTGGCTTGGTACTGGGCTTTAGTAGAGACTGAACACTTAACCATGGGCCATTAAGTTACCATGAGACCCTAGTTGCCTATCATGAGCTGGGTATTGTCTGACCCACCAAACCATAAAGTTGGGTGTGCACAGCAGCACTCCATAATAAATTGGATGGGGTATATATGAGATAGGGCTTGAGGAGATCCTGAAGTCACAAGTAAGTTACATGAGGAAGTAGCCCAAATGCCAATGTTCACCACCCCTGCCATGTTGCATTCTCTTTCCCAGCCCACAGGTTTGGTCTCTTGGAAAGTCCCTTAAATTCAGTTGACTGAGGATGAGAAAACTCGGGCCTGGTTTACAGATGGTTCTGCATGATATGCAGGTACCACATGAAAGTGGAGAGCTGTGGCACTGCAGCCCTTTTCTGGGACATCCTTGAAGGATAGTGGTGAGGGCAAATCTTCCCAGTGGGTAGAACTTTGAGCAGTACACCTAGTTTTTCATTTTGCTTGGAAGAAGAAATGGCCAGAGGTACATTTGTACACTGATTTATGGGCTGTTGCCAATGGTTTGGCTGGATGGTCAGGGATTTGGAAGGAACATGATTGGAAAATTGGTGACTAGGAGGTCTGGGGAAGAGCTATGTGGATAGACCTTTCTGAGTGGGCAAAAAACATAAACATATTTGTGTCCCACATGAATGCACACCAGAGGGTGACTTCAGCAGAGGAAGAGTTTAATAATCAAGTCAATAAGATGACCTGCTCTGTGGCTAATGCTCAGCCTCTTCCCCAGCCACTCCTGTCATTGCCAAATGGGCTCATGAAAAAAGTGGCCATGGAGGTTATGCATGGGCTCAGCAACATGGACCTCCCCTCACCAAGGCTGACTTGGCTACAGCCACTGCTGAATGCCCAATCTGCCAGCAGCAGAGACCCACACTCAGCCCCCAAAATGGCACCATTCCTTGAGGTGACCAGCCTGCTACCTGGTGGCAGGTTGACTACATTGGGCCACTTCTGTCATGGAAGGGGCAGAAATTTATTTTAACTTTAATTGACACATACTCTGGTTATGGGATTGCATTTCCTGCACACAATGCTTTTCCCAAAACTACCATCCGTGGTCTCACTGAATGTCTTATCTACTGCCATGGCATTCCACACAGCATTGTTTCTGATCAAGGAGCACATTTCCCAGCAATGATGTGCAGGAATGGTCACATGCCCATGGAATTCACTGGTCTTACCATGTTCCCCATCACTCTGAAGCAGTTGGATTAATAGAACAGTGGGATGGCCTTTTGAGACTCAATTCTGGTGCCAACTAGTTGGCAATACTTTGCAGGGCTGGGGCAATGTTCTCCAAGAGGCTGTGTATGCTCTGAATCAGTGTCCTCTCTATGGTGCTGTTTCTCCCATAAAGAGGATTCATGGGTCCAGGAATCAAGGGGTGGAAATGGGAGTGGCACCACTCACTGTTACCTCTAGTAACCCACTGGGAAATTTTTGCTTCCTGTCCCTACAACCTTAAACCCTGCTGGTCTACAGGTTTTATCCCAAAAGGAGAAGTGTTGCCACCAGGGAACATAACAATGATTCCATTGAACTGGAAGTTAAGACTGCCACCTAGCCACTTTGGGCTCCTCTTACCTGTGTATCAACAGGTAAAGAAAGGAATTACTGTACTGGCTGGGGTGATTGGTCCTGACTATCAAGGGGAAATATGACTACATCTACATAATGGGGGTAAAGAAGGGTTTGCCTGGAATGCAGGAAATCGTCTAGGGCTTATCCTAGAACTGCCATGCCCTGTGATTAAAGTCAATGGAAAATTTCAACAAACCAATTCAAGCAGGACTAACAATGGCCCAGAATCTTCAGGAATGAAAATTTGGGCCACCCCACCAGGCAAAGAACCACGGCCAGCTGAAATGCTTGCTGAAGGTAACGGGAAAATGGAATGGGTAGTGGAATAAGGTAGTGATAAATATGAACTTTGACCATGTGACCAGTTACAGAAATGAGGACTGTAATAGTCATGAACCCTTCTTCCTTGTTTCATTATGAGTATGATTGTATATGTGCACAAAATGATTTTCTTGTTTTCTTCCCGAACCTTATCCCCTATCATATGAAAATTTGTATTAATTCCACATCATAAGATTTAAGGATGTCAAGTTTAAGAGTGAATATTACCCAAGGACTTGCACCCTATTCTGTGGGGAATTAATGCATTTCCAGTTGTATGCAGGGGAGTTGAACATTGTTAGGCAGAAATATGCTTGTCTGTTACTGTTTTTACTTAGTGACTAAGTATGGTTTCGAGTAATGTGTATGACTGCTGAGTTGACAAGAGGTGGACAGTGATGGTTAGGATAATGTGTCAACTCGGCCAGGTAATTGTGTCCAGGTGTTTGGTCCAGCAACACTTGGCTAATTGTAATACAAGAGCATTTATGGACTTCAATCACCAGTGAGTTTACTGCATGGCTGGCTGATTACATTTGCGTCAATCAGGGAGATTGCATCATCAATGGGTGATGCTTTTATCCAATCAGTTGAATGCCTTAAAAGGGGGAGTGATTTCAACATTTAGAGAGAATTTCCCAGCTCATCATTGGACAGCCAACTTCTCTGAGAAACTCATCAAGTACCTTTCATGGGACTTTCATAGGTGCCCCTGGTTTGCAGCCTGCCTGCAGAAGCTGGACTTGTGCATCCCCACAGTCATGTAAGAGACTCTTTTAAAATCTCATATTATTGACAGATATCTCCTGTTGATTCTGTTTCCCAAGAGAACCCTGACTAATACCCTTGGGAAGGCTGTGACAAATTATTCATACTTGAAAGCCTAGTGAAACCCATTTCCACTTATTTCCATAAACTTATTATTGACATATAACTGCTCCAGTGGATAAGTCAATTCCTCATAAGACCCAATCCTTCAACAAAGGAGTACAATACAGAAAACTAGGATGAATAGAGGACTGGTAAACTGACTTTACTATAATGCCAAGAGCTGATTAGAACTTCATGTGTTTGCTACTGTTTGTAGATACTTTCACAAATGGGGTAAAAGCCTTCTCATGCCAAATGGAAAAAACTTGAGAAGTAGTCAAAGTCTTACTTAAAGAAATCATTCCAAGGTTTGGACTTCCTATTTCTATACAAAGTGACAATAGAGTGGGTTTTATCTCTAAAGTGACTAAAGATGTGTCTGGACTGTTATAGATTGGCACTTGCATTCTCCCTGAATTCCTCAATCTGCTGGGAAGACTGAGCAAATGAATCTCACCTTAAAAGAAGCCATTGCCAAGATTTGTTTAGAAACTCACCTCAAGTGGGATAAAGTCCTGCCAATTACCCAACTGAGGGTTAGGGTCACACCCAAAGGAAGACTTTGATCAAGTCCTTATGACATGTCTTAGAGAAGACCATATCTTAAGGGCAATGACTGGTGAAAAATGATGGTCCTTTGATGGGCCCTTGATATTGATGACTATGCTTTTGAGCCTCTTGCTTTTGAATTTGCTACTTGACCTAGTGTTGTAGGGTGCCTAAGAGTTACCTCCTGAGAGCCTCCTTGTTACTCAAATGTGGCCTCTCTCTAAGCCAATTCAGCATATAGATGCATTACCATCCCACAAATGAGGGACATGATTCCTGGAGATGAGCTTCCCTGGCACCAAGGGATTATTACTAAGCACCAGCTGGTGATACAACTGGAAAAAGACCTTGAATAAAAGGGGGAAAATGTAAAGACAAATGAGTTCATATGGCTAAGAGACTTCAAAGTGAGTCAGGAGGTCATCAGAGAGGTAATTCTTATGAACATCTCAGCAGGATCTCATAGACTGCCAAAGTAGACAGTACCCCAAACAGTGGGGCCCTTGAGGGCCTTGGAGACCCCTAGGTTCTACAGTCCTGGCAAATAGCTCCAGAGTTTGATGCCTTGCCAATGGGCCCTACTTTGGGGTTTGTGCTCCCGAGTGTGACAAAGTTGGACTCAGATGTGACTTCTCTACACATACCTCTTCTGACCCTTTAATTTGAACCTATTGTTGGTGCTGGAATAGGTAGGTGTACATCCAAGAGACTTTAATCTCTGGGCTGTCCATGTGCCAGCTGTGCCCTGAGCTTCAGCAGAGTTGCTGCACCTACTCTCCAGTTCATTGGACTCATCCAGGACAACTAACAATGAGGTGAGGATGGACAACAACCATATCAAGGAACCGAGACTCTACAACTGCAAACAAGAGAGTCCCACCCATCAGCTATATCAGATCAAAGCCCTCTCAATTAGAGGTGGAGTGAGCATCACATACCAGGATCCTCAGGATTGGAGAATAAAATATAGACTGGAGTAAATTTGCTGGTATTCTATTGTGGACTTGCAATGGAAGAAATTATAACATTGATGTGATGACAGTGGCCACTGGAGCTGCTGTAATCAGGGAAAGGGAAAAAGGGTGCAATATGGGGGTAGTTTCAGGACTTGGAATTGACCTGAGTGATATTTTGGTGACAGATACAGGCCATTGTATATCCTGCCATGGCCTGTGGAATTGAGTGGGAGAGAGTGTAAACTACAATGTAGACTATAGTCCATGCTTGTTTGCAATGCTCCAAGATGTGTTCATCAATTGTGGTGAAAGTACCATACTAATGAGTGAGGTTGTTAATGTGGGGAAGGGTGGCAGGTGTGGGGAATGGGGCATATTGGAATCCCTTATGATTTGTGTGTAGCATTGTAGCCATTGGGCAATTTGATGTAACTATGAATTTCAAAAATATAATTGGATCATACTTGTAAATTGATCTGTTAATCTGGGCATGATGGAGTTATGATTAGGGCGTTGACTGGGCCATGTCAGTAGGGCAATGAGCCCCACCCACCCCTTGGTGGGTGGGGGAATCGAATATAAAAGGCAAGTCAAAGGATAGAGGAGGCAGTTTTTGAGAAACAGTTTTGATGTTGGAGAGAAGGCCCCAGGAGAAGAGAAGTGAGCCATTTGCCTGATAGTCTACAGCTGACCTTGTGGAGGAACCAGATGAGCTAAGCCTGGAGAGAATTGCAGCCCCAGGAAGAGAGGAACCCAAGAAGCCTGAACCCTGGCAAACATCGGCAGCTCTCTTGTTCTAACATGTGGCAATGGACTTTGGTGAGAGAAGAAACTTAACGCTTTATGTCAGGGTATCTGTGGACTTCTACCCCAAATAAATACCCTTTATAAAGACCAGCCCATTTTTGGTATTTCACATTAGCACCCATTTGGCTGACTAATACAAACATTTTATGTAATCTAAGTATCTTTTAAAAATAAATAAAAAATATATTTAAAAAATAAAAATAAAATAGGCAAGAGATTTGAAGAGACACTTCTCCAAAGAAGAAATACAAATGGTTAAAAAGCACTTGAAAAGATGCTCAACATCACTAGCTCTTAGGGAAATGCAAATCAAAATTACAATGAGATATCATCTTGCACCTATTAGACTGGAGGCTATTTAAAAAACAGAGAACTACAAGTGTTGGAGAAGATGGGGAGGAAAGGGAACACTTATTCTCTGCTAGTGGGAATGTAGACTAGTGTAGTCCTTGTGGAGGACAGCTTTGCAGTTCCTCAGGAAGCTAAATATAGAACTGCCATATGATCATGCAATCCCACTTCAGGGTATATACCCAGAAGAATTGAATGCAGGGACATGAACAGATATATGCACACCAATGTTCATGGTGGCATTATTCACTATTGCCAAAAGTTGGAAACAACCCAAATGTCCATCAACAAATGAATGGATAAGTAAATTTTGGTAAATACATACAATGGAATATTACTTGGCTGCATAGGGAATGCAGTATTAACACATGGGACAACATGGATGAAACCTGAAGACCTTATGTTGAGTGAAGTAAGCTAGTCACTGAAGGACAAATATTACATGATCTCACTGATATGACTTAAGCAAATTTAACAGACTCACAGAGCCAGAGTCTGGAAGATAGGTTATCAAGAGACAGAAAGGGATCAGAGTGTGGTGAGTTCAACATGGGCAAGACCTATGATAAGGTGGAAGGGAGTGGTTAAGCAGTGGATGAGGTGATAGTAATGCAGTGATGTGATTGGGTTCAACAGTGCTGGAATGTGAGGGGGAGTAGGGTGGGGGTGTTGGACTATCCATGGAACTGGGGGAGGGCTGGAGGAAGGAACAGGTGAACTCTGGGAATTTGTAGCTCTGTGGTTGAAACTACAATTTTGGGAATGTTCTTTTGGCAAATATGGCAGGGGAGGGTTACTGGTGCAGGGTTTTGGGTGTGAGGGATATGCAAGATAAGGCACACCTGGGGCACATGCTTCTATGGAATATGAAAGTGTTCATCTTGTCATAGGGTGTTATCTCAGTGGGTGGAGATCCACACAATAAACATGAAAATATTAAACTTTTATCCTGGGAAGTCCTTCTATGTTCTCAATTAGAGGGGCAAGAATCTCTCAAGAACATGGGCAGTGCCTAATAAAAGAAAACAGACCAATATGACAAGCCCTCAATATTATTGCATGTAACTATGAACCTTATTCTTTAAAAGTTGAATCCTAGTGGTTACCTTAGATTCCGAGGGGAGGGGGAAGGAAGAATAGCATAGATGGAACATCGGGCATTTTTAAGGCATTCAAATTGTTCTGCATGATCATGCAATGATGAATACAGGCAACTTAAAATTTTGTCAAAACTTATAAAAGGGTATGGTGCAAAATGTAAAACAAAATGTAAATCAGTAACCATAGTAGCAATGCTTCAATATTTTTACATCAATTATAACAAATATTCCATCCACATGTGAAATGTTAATAATAGGCATAAGTGGGAGAGGGGAGGGGGTTGGGTATAGGGAAATCCTCTATATTTTCTATGTGACTTTTCGTAACCAAAATGTTCTCTGAAAATAAAGCAAATAAAACATGACACTTGGAGAACATATGGAATAAATTGACACTGTACATAAAAGAAAATAGATCTTATAGTGATGAAAGACACAATGAAAAAGTTTTATTTTATTTTTTTAATTTTTATTTTTGTATTTTTTTACTTTTTATTTTTTGAAAAGATACTTAGATTACATAAATGCTACACAAAAAATATAGGGATTCCCATATGCCTCACCTCCCACACCTTCCACAACCTCCCACATAAACATCCTTAATTTGTGTGGCACATTAATTGCAAATGATAAACACATCCTGGGGTTTGCCATTAAGTATGAACCATAGTTCACATTGTAGACCACACTCTCTCCCACACAATTCTGCATGTTATATGTTGGTATAGAATGGCCTATATCTGTCCTTTCAATGTCACTCAGGACAATCCCCAAGTCCTGAAAAAGGCCCTGTATTACAATTGCTTTTCCCTCTCCCTGCCCCCAGAGCCTCCCGTGGCCACTGGCTCCACATCAATGTTGTAATTTCTTTCATTGCTGGAATCACAATATGTCTATAGTAGAATACAAGTAAGTCCAATCTAGTCCATAGCTATTCCCCCCATCCTGAGGAATCTGGGATGGTGATGTCCACTCCACCTCTAACTGAGAGGAGGCTTATATCTCATGGAAAATATGAATGGGATTATCCTGCCTGCAGCTGCAGACTCTCTCCATTACCTGGGATGACAATTGTCCATCATCATGTCCCCGCCAGTTGTCCTGGGTTAGTCCAATTAGCTGTAGAGTAGGAGTTGCTGCTTCACTGAAGATCTAAGTTTAGCTTGCACATGGATAGCCTAAAGATTCAAGTCTCTGGATGTGTACAAATGGCTAAAATCCAGCACTAAATATAGGTTTGAATAGACGGGAGAGATGAACCATGTGCAAGGAAGACATAGTTGAGTTCAACTTTGTCACTTTCAGGAGCACAAGCTCCAAAGTATGGCCCATTGACAAGGCACCAAACTCCAGAGCTATCTGCCCTAACATAGGACCTAGGTGTCTCCAGAGACCTCAGGAGCCCCACTATTTGGGGTGATACCCACTCTGGTCATCCCAGAGGTAACGCTTACACACATCTCATTAGGATCTCTTAGAATTCCAAAATGTATTTTATTTTTTTATATATTATTATTAATTTTTTATTTGCTCCAAGATGCCTGGACCTCCTCGCTGCCTAGAGAAGGGTACCACCCAGCCTCAAGCCTGTACTATCCGATCTTCAGCCTGCCTCAAGGAATTTCCATCACTGCCCTTCTCTGAAGAAACCATCATCCAACATCCATCCTGTCTGGATGAATCTGCCATCCAACCCATGCCTGAAGAGATTAATCCTGTCTCACCAGATGAAACTGCAAGAGAATTCCCTGAAGTAATTAGCTGGCAAAACACTGCTAATTTTTCTCCATACCCACTCCCACCACTCTTCTCCTCCAGAACTATAAACTAGACTAAAATCAAAACAAGTCCCCAAAGGTGAAATACAAAGTGTAACCCATGAGGAAGTTCACTATACTTTATTAAAACTGAATGAATTTTCCAGTTTATGTAGGCAGAAATCAGGGGAATATGTGTGGGAATAGATATTAAGGGTATGGGTTAATGGTGGAAGGAATATAAAGTTGAATCAGACTGAATTTTTTATGTGGACCACTAAGCAGAGATTCTGGATTCAATGTTGTAGCTCAAAGTGTTAGAAAGATCTCTAAGAGTTTGTGCAGGTGGCTGGCTGAAACATGAACCAAAAGATGACTTCCAATGCCTGAGGTCAAGAAGCCCAATTTACCTTAGCATACTATAGATGAGGGGATCCAAAGGCTAAGAGAGATTGGAATGCTAGAATGGATTCACCATTTAAGATCTGCCCACCCACTCCAGGAATGTCCAGAGGGCACACCTTTAATCAAACTGGACAGCTGCAGCACTGCAGCCTCTTTCTGGGCCATCCCTGAAAAACAGTGGTGAGGGAAACTCTTACCAGTGGCAGAACTTTGAGTAGTGTACCTGGTTGTTCATTTTGCTTAGAAAGAGAAATGGCCAGAGGTGCACATATACAATGATTCACTGGCTGTTGCCAATGGTTTGGCTGGATGGTCAGGAACTTTGAAGGAACATAATTGGAAACCTGGCGAAAAAGAGGCCTGGGGAAGAGGTATGTGGGTAGACTTTTCTGAAGAGGCAAAAAACCATGAAAGTATTTGTGTCCCATGTGCATGCTAATCAGAGGTTGACTTCAGCAGAGGAAGATTTTAATAATCAAGTGGATAAGATGGCCTGCTCTGTGGCTAACACTCAGCCTCCTTCTTGATCCATTCCTTTCATTGTCCAATTTGACTCATGAACAAACTTGCCATGGTGGTAGGGATGGAGTTTATGTGTGTGCTTAGCAACATAAACTTCTATTCATCAAGGCTGAATTAGCTAAAGTCACTGCTTACTAATTGATCTGCCAGCAGAAGAGACCCACATTCAGTCCCCGATATGCTACCATTCCCCAAAGTGATCAGTCTGCTACCTGGTGGCAGGTTGATTACATTGACCCACTTATATCATGGAAGGGGAAGCAATTTGTTCAAACTGGAATTTTCACTTTCTCGAGATATGGGTTTGCCTTCCATTCATACAAAGCTTCTTCCAAAACTACCATCTGTGGACTTACCAAATGTCTTATCCACCATTATGGTATTCCACACAGTATTGTTTCTAATCAAGGACCCACTTCACAGCAAATGTTGTGCAGGAATTGGCACATACCCATGGAACTCACTGGTCTTATCATGTTCCCCTTCATCTTGAAACAGCTGGTTGATATAACAGTTGAATGGTCTTTTGAAGATCCAATTATTTTACCCACTAGGTGACTGTACTTTGCAGGGCTTGGGCAATGTTCTCCAGGAGGCTGTGTATGCTCTAAATCAGCATCCCTGCTATGGTGCTGTTTCTCCCATAACCAGGATTCATGGGTCCAGGAATTGAGAAGTGGGAATGGGAGTGGCACCACTCACTCTTAACCCTAGTGATCCACTAGGAAAAATTTGGCTTCTTGTCCCTTCATCCTCATGGTATGCTGGTCTACAGGTCTTAGGTCAAAAAGGAGGAGTGCTTACACCAGGAAACACAACAATTATTCCTTTGACCATTATGTTAAGACTACCACCTGGCCACTTTGGGGTCCTCATGCCTCTCAATCAACAGGCAAGGAAATGACTTACTGTACTGGATGGGAGTATTGCTCTTACACTGTGGAAGTAAAGAATATTCCTGGAATGTGGGAGATCCCCTAAGGTGTCTCTTAGTACTGCCATGTCTTGTGATTAAAGTCGATGGGAAATTGTAAAAACCCACTCCAAACAGGACTAGTAATGACCCAGAAACTGCAGAAATGTAAGTTTGGGTCACACCACTGGGAAAAAAATCACTGCCAGCTGAAGTGCTTTCTGCAGGGCAAGGGAACATGGAATGGATAGGGGAAGAAGGTAGTGGTAAGTATGAACTTTGAAGAAGTGACCAGTAACAAGGAATGAGAACTGTTATGGTTAGGCTGTGTCAACTCAGCCAGTTAATTGTGTCCAGTTGTTTGGTCAAGCAAATAATGGACTAATTGTAATACAAGGGCATTTCATGGACTGTAATCATCAGTGAATTGATTGCATAGATGTCTGGTTACATCTACAATCAACTGGGGAGATTGCTGGGGCATGTGCTGATTGTAGAGACTATGAAGCAGAACACAAAATGTAGCCCCCACCTGATGGGTGGTACTACAAGGGGAAAAGGA
The DNA here is from genome assembly GCA_029593785.1 of Cabassous unicinctus. Taxonomy (NCBI): domain Eukaryota; kingdom Metazoa; phylum Chordata; class Mammalia; order Cingulata; family Chlamyphoridae; genus Cabassous; species Cabassous unicinctus. Next base: position 65,966 of record JAQZBX010001640.1, read on the forward strand.
TGAAGGGGTTTCTGTGCCAAGTTGCAGTCATTCAAGTGTCTGGAAATGTGAAGTTGAAGGAAAGAGGGGCATGATGCATTTAATCCTATGCATTCTTGAAAATTGCTTCTGCAGATAACAAAGACATACCTAGATAGAGGATGGAGAAATAAAGTCATAATTGGTCTGGTCCTCTGTTTCAGTGTCATGACTGTATGTGGGGGGCATGTGTGACTTCAGGGGCACAAATTTGACAGCATGCAAGGACTTGCCTGATGTACATGTGTGGGGGTATGAGAGCCCATTCCTGGGCATCCATGCACATGTATGCATTTTGGTCGTGGTTGTGGTGTTGGAAAAGTCTGTGGAGGGAGGTAACCTGGACTCAGGTGATGGAAGATGGAATCAAATTCACAAACCAGGGACATGGAAGGTAGGAACCTGAGGGGTGTAGACATGCCACTTGAACCTCTCCTGACCCTGGGTCTCCTCCAGGTAGGACAAGCCACTATGTGTCCAACTCACAAAGCCTACTGGATGGGACAGTGATGTGTTCCTGAGGTCCCTGGGCAGCAGTGCCCTTTCCAGACCACTTCTAGCTGCACCCTTCTCAACAGGGGCTTCCCACCATGGGAAAGACCAAGGAGAGGAAGATACCACAGATTGTCACCAGAGAGACTTCAAAAGATAAAGATACCCTCATTCTGAAAGAATGAATATCAATTGACCCAGTCTTGTGCTCCCTGAGAGCCACAGTTGTCCTATGGACAGAACTGAGGACAGAGAGGGCCCTGGACTCTGTTTTGACAGAGGGATGGTCAGCAGGTTGGGTGACGCAGGCACCTGGAGAAGGCAGGTTACACTACCTTGGGACTGTGAATGCAGGGGTGGGTGAAAGGGACAACTGATTCTATCCACTTCTGGAAAAATCAGGGTTGAGAGTTTCCCTCACCTTCTGGTCTGTGGGTGCTTTCACAATGATGAAGCTCAAGTCCATCACCCAAAAATCACCCACCAATATGGATTAAGCTGTACCATGTGCTAGACATTCTAGAAGCCTCCTTGAGATGAGCCAGTGATCCGGAAGAGATGATAAAGAGTCATGAGTGGGAGTATAACAAGTACACTAAGTGTCAGCATGTGATGAAAGGGAAGGAGAGTCTCCCTGATCTCCTGAGGAGAGGGCTCAGGAGGCACAACATCAGGATCCCTAAAATAGGTGAGGTGCTCTAGGGAGTTCATACAAGGGGTGGCAGGAGTCCTGGTTAGAGAACAGACTCAGGAGTCAGCTTCCATGGTCCCAGTCCTAGACCTGCCACCTCCTGACTGCATGTCCTTTTGCAAATTACTTATCCTCCAAGTGCCTCAGTTTCATCAACTTCAAATACCATACACCTCAGAGCATTTTCCTGAGAGTTAAGTGTGTTAGCACAGCTCAGCACTGTGAAGAGTGATCCTGCATGTATTCAAAGCATCTTTTGCCAGGCTGTATGGTAATGGAGTGGGGGTGGTGGCTGGGGGAGTTTGGAAGGTAAACTGTGGATGGGTGGGAATCCCCTCCTACCATGCTGCTCAAGGACTTTCAACCATGGTCCAGATGGTAGATGGAAGGCACCTGCGTCTGCAACTTCAGGGAGAGCTGGATGGGACTTATCCTGCAGGCTCAATTATTCCTCACTACCCACCTGTTATGTAGAGAACAGAACCCAGGGTCACCAACTTGGACATGAGCAGGAGAAATTTCTGGGACACCTACTGATCAGGGTCATTGCTGAGTCACCTACCACCACTGATATCAGCTCAGGCAACAGCAAAGTCTCGGGATTGAGAAGCCAAACTATAAGGCACTTAGAATAGAATCTACAGAAAGCTCCTGTAGAATCTCATTAGAGGAAGGTTTATTGAATATGGCACACAGAACCAAACCATGAAGGCAAAGATTGGTAAATGTAAATGCATTAAAATAAAAAGTATCTGAATGGGGAGTGGCTGTAGCTCAGGGGCTGAGCACCTGCTTTGCATGTACAAGGTCCTGGGTTCAATCCCTGTAGCCTGCTAAAAATGTATCTGAAAAGCAAAACAAACAAAGCCACCAACAAAATGTAGGGACAAGCCACAGAGGGAAAAAATATTTGCAACGCTCATATTGATTCTAGAATTAGTGTCCAGAATGTATTAACACTCTTGTGAATCACCAGCTAACACTTAGCAGCATACCTTGGGATAGATGACCAGAAGAGGCATCAAGGGCAACAGATCTCTTTGTTTTTAGCCTCTTAATTCCACAGCTTTCTTCTCTCTCTCTTTCTCTTCATTCTCTTTGTGGAGATCTAGGATTAAGAGCCATCTTGATTGAGGAAAGTGACACTTTAACAGAAGTAGCTCATCAAAACATCTCACCTACTTACAATGGGTTCACACCCACAGGAATGTGCACCAGCAGCACTCAGGAAGGAAATGGAATGGCCAAGAAGTCAGAGAAGACACCCAGGCTCATGGCTAAAAAGGAAAATCAAAATAAGTACAAGGCTCTGTTTCACAACAATTAGGTTATCAAAAAATAATAGATATGAAGAGGAGGGACAAAATGGTGGCAGAGTAAGGAGCTCCAAGAGTCAGCTACTCCTACAGTGCATCTAGTAATCACCCAGAGCTATCTAAATTACCTGTCTGAGGGAGGGGAATTGGACCTCCCACTAGATCCATAAAAATTTATTTCTCTGAAAATAGTTGAAACAAAATTTTAATATATAAGATTTTTATATGGAGGATCAGATCTTCTTTAGTTTCCTAGTCTGCTCTAAGAAGATACCATGAAATGGGTTGGTTTAAACAATGAGAATTTATTAGATTACAGTTTGAGGCCAGGAAAATGTCCAAATAATGCATCATCAAGGTGATGCTTTCTTCCCCAAAGACTGGCTGCTGCCAAACCTTGGCTTCTCTGCCACATGGTAAAGTAAATGATTGCATCTGCTAATCTTTCCCATCTTGTCTGGGTTTCAACGCTTTTAGCCTCTTACTTCCATGGCTTTCTCCTCTTTCTCTTTCTCTGTCTTCATTGTCTTTATAGAGGACTCCAATAATAGGACTAAGACCCTTTCATTGAGGAGAGTCTCACCTTAACTGAAGTGGCCTCATCAAAATGTCTTACCTAATTAAAATGTGTTCACAGCCACAGGAATGGATTAACTTTAAAAACTTTTCTCATGCAGCTTTCAGAATTCTGGGGTTCATAATACTTCAAGTCACCACAGGATCATAATGTGCCTTTTGTTATTCTCTACACTTTTCAGTGCCTTAAATCATATATACAATATGACATTAATCTCCAGAATGTATGATCAGAGCTGTTGAAGAGGAGAGTGGGAAAGTTGATGAGGTAGTATTAAAGGGTCAATATCCAAGGTTTTCCCTGGAGGAAAAAAGACTATCTATAGAGGGTTCAGAATGTCAAATAAAAATGCACACACATGGGGAAGCATCATGTGAAATTGCATGCATATTCTCCAAGAGAGTGAGAAGAGCCTAAGATATTGAATGAAAGTTGCTCACAGGGTAGGAAGACTGCTCCCCAAATGCCAACCACCCCCCAAAGACTTCAGTGTCAGAAAGTGCAAGAAGAAAGGAATCATCCTTTAATGGTAACTCTGTGTGAAGGATCTCAGGACCCACATATACAATGACAGAATGACAAAGAAATGGTGATTAATTATAAGAACCAATAAATGACAACTACAAAGCTAATATATAAATGTATAGCATAATAGACATAGCTGGAAGCAAAATTAGTAGTGTGGAGGAAATTTTTGGAAAATCACAGTAATACAGATAAAAGATAGTACCAAGAAAATTAGAGTAATTATAGAAAAGACATTTGGCAACAGGACAAAGCCACCTGGCATAAGGAGAGCTAGGTGTCTCTGAAGTAAAGGACCTACAAATGAAATGGAGAAGTTGTTTCACAGATAAAGCACTGAAATTTTCCTTAGAAAGAAAGAGCTGTGTTTTCACATGGCCCATGGTATTCCTTGAAAACTTAATCCAAGGGGGAGGTTGGCTGGATGTCCCAGCTTGTCTCAGTCAAGTTCTCAGCTTCACAGAGAAAGAAGTACTTGTTCAAGCTCCCATGACAGAAACAAAGTCACACAGGAGTTGGGGGAAGTTTAGGCTGGCCTCCAGTCCTGCACAGCAATGCCAGTACAGAAAACCACACCCTCTCTTTATCTTCTGTGAGATCCATGATACATGAAATTTATGGTTAAGTGAAAAGTAGAATATGTATTTTTTTATACAAATCGTATTTGTCAAACTCAACAGCTGGCTATTGCTAAATCTGTCTATTTTCACCTTTCCAAACAAATATTCTAACTGCCAGTTTTCTATTCTTCCACCTTCCTATAAGAGTAGGGAGACAGCTGATAGGAGGATCCTCTGACTGAGGTTGATAAGGGATCATTTCAATTTTTTGGAAAGTTGGAAGGTTTTTTTTTTTCATTTGTTATGTTTTCTTGATTGAATTCTTTATAATAAGCCTCTGTTGATTTCAGAAGAAAATTAATTAATTTAGGAAGGAATAGAATGGAAGAGGGCTAGGGAAGGGAGGGATGGGTCTCTGCAAAAAGACCTTTGTGCAGGGATGCTGAGACAGGTAGGAGGACAGAGTGGAGGACATTTCACTGCTAGATTATAGGATTTGTCATGTTGTTGAAAAATGAATGGCAATTGCTCACAGAATTTGTCATATCTCACAATTTACACAATGATTTTCAATACTTGTCACAAGTGAATTAATTTTCTCAGTTTATTCAAATATTTTTTTAAAGCTGAAAGCTGGGAAGAATGTTGTATTAATCAGCCAAAGGGGTGCTGATGCAAAGTACCAGAAGTCTGTTGGGTTTTATAAATGGTATTTATTTGGGGTAGAATCTTACACTCACAACGCCATAAAGCAAGTTACTTCCCTCACCAAAATTTGTTCCCACCTGTTGGAGCAGGAAAGCTGCTGATCTCTGCAAGCATTCTGCCTTCCCCTTCCTCCAAAGGCTCCTTGGTCCCAGCTCCTTCATTTCTTTCCAGGCTCAGCTGCTCTGCTCTCTTCACAAGATCAGCTGTAGACTATCAGGCTCATTCTCTTCCCGGGGCCTCTGCCATGCCTCATGGAGCCTTCTCTCTTTACTCATGTATCTGCTTCTCTGTGTATTTACTTCCCTGGGGCTCCAGCATCAATACTCCAACTGTCTCCTCTGTCCTGTCATTTTCTCTGTGATTCCCCACTCACCAAGGTTGTGGAGTCTCTGTGATTCCCCACTCACCAAGGTTGTCTGGCCCAATCAAAACCCCAATCTTAATTTAATCAAGTAGAAGTGAAACTTCTGAATCTAATATTATCTAATATGCCCAGAGGAACAGACCAGATGGCAAACATATTCTAATATCAATTTTTGGAATTCATAAACAATATCAAACTGATACAGGTGTGCAAGCCCTTTCCACACACATATCATCTAACACTGCAGGACACACCCTCCCAATGGGATTCCCTCACTTCTTTCTGGTGCCAGGACCCTCAGACTGGATCAGAGGTGGTTGATTTCATCCATGTCCCCCAGCCCTTGCCCTCTGACTTGGAGTCATTTTCTGGTTGCACAGCAAACAGGAAGTCTGCTGCTCCTGGCTTAGAGCTGTTCAACGCTACTAGGCATTGAGCAAGGCGGCCAGTGGTGATGAAAGCACAGTCAGCATTAGCCATATTCAAGGTTAAAGGACAGTGGTCCAGGTCTGAACAACAGATGTTTAGGGTTACCCCATTCTCCACTGCACCCCAATCTGCTCTGCAGGCTACATTTCCAGACCACCACACATAGCTTCAGGGAGGGGGAACCCAACCCATTCCCCAATGCAAATCACAGAAGGTCAGCCTGTGCTGGGGTCCTGAGAGCAAGAGTGAGCAGAGAGCTGACTCTGGTCCTTCCTTGCCACTCAAATTTTGTGGGCCTCATCCTGGCCCTTCCCCTCTCAGGGCCTTAGTGTCCCCATCTGTAAATGAGGGCCTAGAACCCTCCATGTCTGACATTTGTCACAATTGAATAGAGTGTTAAGGGGGCATTGGTTGATTCAGTGTCTCTGGCCTAATATATCCTTCAATAAACCAGAACATGTAAACCATACCTAGAATTAAATTCATGATCATCTTTGGAAATGGCTATTACGAAAAGTGAAAAATATTTTAATCACAGAGGTTTCCTTGTTTAACAAATATTTCAAAAGAGTTTTGACTCTGGACCCTTAATTGAAATCCTAAAATGGGTGGGTAAAAATAAGATATTAACAGAATAAGGGGCTTTATTATTCTTTTACTATCCTTTTTATTACTATGAAAAATTTATTTAATTTTTAGGTATCTGATCTTTTTAAATTATATATATATTTTAAAGATACTAAGATTACACAAATGTTACACAAAAAAATATAGGGATTCCCATATGCCCCACTCACCACACCTCCCACACCCTCCCACACTAATCCTTCATTAGTGTGGCACATTCACCGCAATTGTTAAACACATCCTGGAGCTTTGCCATTAACAATGGACCATAGTTCACATTGTAGTCTACACTCTCTCCCACACAGTTTCGCATGTTATGTGATGACATAAAATGACCTATATCTGGCATTGCAGTGTCATTCAGGATGATTCCAAAGTCCCAAAAAAGTCCCCATATTACAACTGTTTTTCCCTCTCCCTGCCCCAGAGCCTCCAGTGGCCACTAGTTCCGCATCAATGTCGTAATTTCTTCCATTGCTAGAATCACAATATGTCTATAGTAGAATACCAGTAAGTCCACTCTAGTCCATAATTCTTTCCCCAATCCTAAGGATTCTGGGATGGTGATGTCCACTCCACCTCTAATTGAGAGGGAACTCATATCCCATGGGGAAGATGGATAGGACTGTCTCGCTTGCAGTTGCAGACTCTCTCTGTTCCTTGGGATGTTTGTTGCCCATCATCATCTCCTTGTTAGTTGTCCTGGGAAAGTTCAATTAGCTGTAGATTAAGGGTTGCAACTCCACTGAGGTTCTGGGCCCAGCTGGCACATGGACAGCACAAAGACTCAAGTTTCTTGGATGTGCACCTACAAACTCCAGCAGCAAGTATAGGTTTAAATACAAAGAACAGATGAGTCATGTGTAGGGAAGACACAATTGAGTCCAACTCTCTCACTCTCAGGAGCACAAACTCCAAAGTAGGGCCCACTGACAAGACACCAAACTCCGGAAATATCTGCCCTGACCATTGGACCTGGTTGCCTCCAGAGCCTTAAGGAGCCCCATTATTTTGGGTAGTATCCACTTTGGCGGTCTATGAGATCCTGCTGAGATGTGCATAAGTCTTACCTCTGGGATGACCTCTCAACTCACTTTGAAGTCTCTTAGCATATAAGCTCATTTGTCTTTACATTTCCCCCCTTTTATTTGGGGTCTTTTTCAAATTGCATTGCTAGTTGGTTCTTTGTAGTAATCCCTTGGTGCCAGGGAAGCTCATCCCCAGGAGTCATGTTCCACACTGGGAGGAAGGTAATGCATTTATATGCTGAGTTTTGCTAAGGGACAGGTCACAATTGAGCAACAAGGAAGCACTCAAGAGGCAAATTTTAGGCACCCCACTACAATAGGCTAAGTTTCAATAACAGCAAATGTTCATAAGCATAATCATCAATATCAAGGGCATATCAGTGGATAATCCTCTTTTGTCAGTCATTGCGCTTATACTTGGAGGACTGTGGTATAAGTCTCCAGGATGGGAATTCAATATTCTCTTGGTTATTGTTTGAGTCTCCACCCACTGTGACAATGCCCCATGTATTTTTGAAGACATTTATATACCTTATATATATGCCCAGGTGAAGTTCCTCCCATGTATCCCCCATCACTCACACCCCACATGAGTGATCATCCCCTGGCCCAGTTGGAACCCTTCTGATCTAAAACTTCTTCAAAAATGAAGCCATTAATATAAGAAAAATGCAGAGCCAACATCATACTCAATGAGGAAAGGTTGAAAGATTTCCCTTTAAGATTGGGAACAAGACAAGGATGCCCAATGTCACCATTGTTATTCAACATTGTACTAGAAGTTTTAGCTAAGGCAATTAGACAAGAAAAAAATATTAAAGGTATCCAAATAGGAAAAGAGGAAGTAAAACTCTCTCTGTTTGTGGATGACATGATACTGTACTTAGGAAATCCTGAAGTATGCATGACAAAGCTACTTGAACTAATAAAGGAGTTCAGCAAAGTGGCAGGATACAAGATCAACACACAAAAATCAATAACGTTTTTGTACATGAGTACTGAACAACATGAGGAGGAAATCAAGAGAAAAATTCCATTTTCAGTAGCAACAAAAAGACTCAAATACCTAGGAGTTAATTTAACCGAAGAAGTACAGGACCTATATGCAGAAAACTACAAAATAATGCTAAAAGAAATTTAAAAAGACCTAAACAAATGGAAAGACATTCTATGTTCATGGATTGGAAGAATATTTATCATGAAGATGCCAATCTTGCCAAAACTGATTTATAGATTCAATGCAATACCAATCAAAATCCCAACAGCTTACTTTACAGAATTAGAGAAGGTAATTACCAAATTCATCTGGAAGGGTAAGTGCACCTGGATAGCCAAAAGCATTCTAAAAAATAAGAGCAACGTGGGAGGAATTTCACTGCTTGGCCTTGAAACATATTACAAAGCTACAGTGATCAAAACAGCATGGTACTGGCATAAAGATAGACACATCAATCAGTGGAATAGAATTGAGAACCAGAAATAAACCCTCACCTATACAGTCAACTGTTTTTTTTACAAACCTACCAAGCCCATGCTAACAGGAAACACAGTCTCTTCAATAAATGGTGTTGGGAGAACTGGATATCTATAACCAAAAGATGAAAGAGGACCCCTATCTCACCCCCTATACAAGAATCAACTCAAAATGGATTGAAGATCTAAATATAAAAGCCAGGACCATAAAACTACTTGTAGAAAAAGTAGGGAAATATCTTCAAGACCTTGTAGTAGGTGGTGGTTTCTTGGACCTTACACCCAAAGCACGTGCAACAAAAGAAAAAATAGGTAAATGGGACTGTCTCAAAATTAAACACTTTTGCACCTCATCTGAGTTTGTCAGAAGAGTGGAAAGGCAGCCAACTCAATGGGAAAAAATATTTGGAAATCACATATCTGATAAGGGTTTAATATCCAGAATATATAAAGAGATGTTACAACTCAACAATAAAAAGACAAACGACCCAATTAAAAAATGGGCGAAAGACTTGAATAGACATTTCTCCAAAGAAGAAACACAAATGGCAAAAAAACACATGAAGAAATGCTCAACATCACTCATGATTAGGGAAATGCAAATGAAAACTACAGTGAGATATCATTTCACACCCATCCGAATCGCCATTATTAAAAAGACAGAGAACTACAAGTTTTGGAGAGGATGTGAAGAGACAGGAACACTTCTTCACTGTTGGTGGGAATGCAGAATGGTACAGCCACTATGGAGAACCGTTTTGTAGTTCCTAAAGAAGTTGAATATAGACTTGTCACGTGACCCGGCAATACCACTACTGTATATATACCCAGAAGGAATGAAAACAGTGACACGAACAGATGTTTGCACACTGATGTCCATAGCAACATTATTCACCATTGCCAAAAGTTGGAGACAACCCAGGTGTCCATGATCAGATAAATGGATAAACAAACTGTGGTCTATTCACACAATGGAATATTATGCAGCTGTAAGAAGAAATGAAGTCATAAAGCATATGACAACATGGATGAACCTGGAGGACATTATGTTGAGCGAAGCAAGCCAGACACAAAAGGACAAATACTGTATGAATGTGTTACTATGAACCAAATATATTGTGTAAAATATTGTATGATTCAAAAAAAATTTATATGTATCCATTACATTTAATTGAGAAATGTATATATTTATTCATGTGTTTATTTTTACTTTTTAATTGTTTATATTTTCAATTATTAAATCTACAAAATAAAGTTAAAAAAAGAAAAAAGTGAAGCTATTAAAATAGCCACATACAATAAAAAATATGGAATGCTTCATGAATTTGCATGTCATCCTTGCATAGGGGCCATGTTAATCTTCTCTGTAGCATTTCAATTTTAGTATGTGTGCTACTGAAGTGAGCTCTGTGAACAATTTAAATAACCAGGGAGTTATTGTTAAGTAAAAACAATTCAAGGGAGTAGCTGCAGCTCAAGTAGTTGAGTGCTGGCTTCCCACATAGGAATTTCTGGGTTTGGTTCCTGGTGCCTCCTAAAGGAACAATAAAAAAAGAAACAACAAACAAACATATGATTAAACCAACACAAGAACGGCAGTGTAGCTCAGGAGTTGAGCACCAGCTTCTCACATACAAGGTCCCAGTTTCAATCCCTGGTCCTGGAACCTCAAAAATAAAACAATCCAAAGCTACTTACCTAGCTGTCCAAGTCACCAAAATGCCTCTGTTGTTTTATTATTTCCATGAATACACTAACACCAGTTTTCTATTTCATTACTATAACAAAATCTCCTACATGACTTTCACTTTCACAGAGATCCTCTAAATAAAATACCTACCAAGAGCTAAAAGCATCTGAAAGTAGTTTGGGTTTCTACCTCCATCCTTATCATCATCAGGACTAACATGGATGCTTAGGCGAACATGACCCTGTGGCCACCCCAAGGCATTAATTTGTATCTTCTGCCCAAAGATCAGAGCAGTGAAAGGGGGGCTGAGTTTCAGGGGAGTCTGGGAGGAACCAAGACCTCATAGAGGAAACAGAAAACTGTCAGCCCTCCACAGGGGACTCAGAGAAGGAGACCACTTGAGGGGGGCAAGTGGGGAAAGTCAGAATGAGCATGATTCTGCCAAATAAAAATCACATTTGCTCTAAGCTCAGGGAGGGATGGGTAGGGTAGGGAATAAAAAGACAGAAAGAGTGGGAAAGAGTTATAAATTGTCCTGTTCCCATGAAAATAAAAGCATGCACAATTATGTCAGAGCAAATGACAACAGAGTGATACAGAAGCCTTGTTGTGGACCTTTAAGTTAATATGTATAGACATATGTAAAAAGGTAGACATCAATGGTGTGAATGTTTCTATATGTAAATATATCCACAATTTGGCCCTCACTGGCCCTGGGGCCTATAGCCAGTCTTATTTAGCCAAATGTCTGAGGTATGAGGTAGGGGTGTGGCCTGGAGACCAGGGCAGAATGATTCACAAGAGACACAGATGGGACTTTACCCTGATTTAGGAGTCCCCAAGAGAGTTTATGTTAAAAAAAAGTCAGTTGTTTTCTTTTTTTTCTAAATGGGGAAGCCATTACAAATGGCATTACTTGGCTGAAAATTCACTGTTAATAAACAAACATCTACCTACCAAGAAATGAAAGGTCTTCCAAGTGGTGTGTTTACCTCTTATGACCATTGTCAACCTGTGCACCAGCCCTTGGGGATGCATCTCATGGAGGAGTCTTCCCCTGGAAAGATCCCTCCACATTAGAAAGCCATCATTCAACATAGGGACAGGGATAAATGCATTTGTGGGAGGGGCTTAGCATTGTTGGTAATACTGATGAATCATCTCAGACATAGTAGCTTTAAAACTCTCAAAGCTGGCTTGCTTAGTGGACTCTTTCACAGAAAATCCCCTTGAGAAAATACCTATAGAGAAATAAAGTTGTTTTGAGGTCTTTGGGACACAGCTAAACTCAAATACTTACACAGGCAATTGTCTTAAAATTAGCCCAATAAGCATTTTTTAGCCATTTAATGTTAACTGGCTTTGCATATACCAGGATAGTAGCCCAACACAAGCACTCAATTTGTAGGCTAAGCATGGATGCTTATAAAGCCTCAAGTTGCCTTCACACTCCTTATCCTGCTTCCCCTTCAGAGGACTCCTTCCCACCTGTGGCCTCTAGAAGTTTTCCTCCAAGATTCCCCTCCTACAAAACAGTTAACACCATGCCTCCTATGAATAGATAGTTTGTTACTACCATCTAGTGGTCATGTCTCCTTCTGGGTCAAACTCCAAAATCCTCCACTTAAATGCTCTACAGTTGTTCATTCTGCTAAAGTGCTTCTGTGCTCACTGAACTTGTGATTTTGGTATTTCTTCTCTGACACCAAAGGGACTTCGCCTGGTATTCCTTTGCTTTTCTTTAGCTGCCCCAAGGGCAGAGAATGTGGGTGTGGGAGGGAACAGAGACCTGTGTCCTGGCCCCAGATTCAGAGAGGGGGCAGGTCCCAGCTGGGGAACATGTGGTGAGGAGGAGGAGCAGGAGCCAGGGAGCAGAAAGGAGCAGAAAGGAGAAGCAGGAGCCAGGGAGCACCCTCCCTGCCCCCAGATCCCTCTGTCAACATTTTATCCCAGCTCAGAGTCCCATGGTCAGTCTCCAAATGTGGCACCAGGGACATCATGATCAGACATCTATTACATAGCCCTGGTCCATCATTCCATGTGACCCTCCTGTCCCCCAGCTGCTTGGCTCACTCTGTGGAGGCCCTGCCCTCACAGAGCCATCCCTCCCTCCTGCGCATCAACCCTTGGCCCTGTCCTTTCAGGAGATGTCCACAAAGATCTAGAACCTTCATCTGGCTAGAAGCTAATTGCCTGCCAGTGATTCTCAAATGGGTCTAGCAAAATTGAGGAATGGGAATGCCCCAGTCTGGGGGGTTTCCCAGAGGCCCTGCAATGTTTAACCTGCCACCTAGGGGTGGGGTAGGTGGAAGAAGGCTTTGAGTGGAGAGGAGCCTGGGGCTATTTCACAGCTTCACCTTCACTGAGGCTTCTAGTTTTCAGAATGTCTGCAATTGAAAGAGGTGATTAAAATCTGCTGGTGGTTTTGTGAGCAAAGGCTAGAGATTGCTTCTTAAGTATTGAACAAAGCCTGAAATCATCTACAGGAAATCATTCACAGATAGCTAACATATCTCAGTTACAGCCATCTCTGGGAACTCGCAGGAAACTTCCCCGACATTCTTCCATCTGAGCTTAGAATATTCATGTGAAATGACCGAATGAGGCCTGGTCTTTACAAGGTAAGTAGTTCCTAAGCTCAATGCCACAGAGAAGGATGCCAACCTCCTCAGGTGGGCACATTTCCCAGGACACATGGGCATCTTCTTCCATGAGCAATCTTATCACTGGCTAATTCCCTTCTGAAAAATTGTTTGTCTTCTGGGGTCTCAACTCTGAACAAACTTACAAAGATCTACTAAAAGCTGGACAATATCAGGGATGAAATGCAATGAATATTTTAGTAAAGTGTCCATTGTGGCAACATATTTGGTGGTGAGACTCTTATCCCTGGACTGCCCTTCATTATATCTCAGCTTTGGGATCTGGCTCTGGCAGAGAAAGTCCTGGGGAGGCCTGTGGAAGGGGGATGGCAGGGGAAGACCACAGGATGGCTAGTCAATGGCCACTACCTGGAGCTGATGACACCCATGACCTGAAGATACAGAGACCACTGATCCCTAAATCATGGGGAAGGACAGATAGGGACAATCTGTGATTTTATGTATACAATTGTCAGGGTTTCTGTTTATTCCAGGCAAGTTGTTAAAGCATCAGTAACTATGGTGCAGAAAGTTTGAATAAAAGAGGTCACCACAAGGTATTGCTGTTGGATAAGAATTGTTCCTATAGTAACAATTACCAGAGGATCAGGGGACTGGGCTTTTAAAGCAAGAGGAGGAGGCAGGGACCCTCCAGGAAAGGGGCTGTGTGGGCCACTGTAGGGTGGCTGCCTGGGCCTGATCTGTGACTGATGTGAGATCGCCTGGCCCAAACCTTGCTGGTAGAGAGCCTTGCTTGAGCCAGGCTGCCTGGTAACTTGTGCAGAGAGGTTTCCCAGGAAAAAAATGTTCCATGACTGTGTCAAAGTGGCCTCCTCGGGGCAGGAGATGCACTTGGAGACTCTTCTATCTCAATGCTCAAAGAAATCATGATCTGCATCTTTTTAACTAAAAAGCTGGCCTTATGAATTGTTTGCCTGTGGTCATCTACCTCCGCCATCAGAAAATTTGTGGTTGTCACCACTACACTCATTAACAACACTCTCTCTATGTCTGGGGCAGATTTTTAATCAGGGGTCCATGCACACCAAGGGGTCCATCCATTAAAAGATTTCAGGGAGAGGGCTGTGTGCCCCTGTAGGGTGTCTGCCTGGGCCTGATCTGAAACTGATGTGAGACCCTCTTGCATCTTGCTGGTAGACCACCTGGCCAAGCCTT
>JAQZBX010001641.1:0-80274 GCA_029593785.1 Cabassous unicinctus
TCTGTATTAGTCAGCCAAAGGGGTGCTGATACAAAGTACCATAAATCTGTTGGCTTTTATAAAGGGTATTTATTTGGGGTAGAAGCTTGCAGTCACAAGGCCCCAAAGAGTCCAAATCAAGATTACTGAAGAGGTACTTTTTCTCACTCAAAATCTGTTGCCACATGTTGATGCAAGATGGCAGGTGATGTCTACGAGGGTCCAGACTTCCTCTTTCCTTTTAAGGCTCCGTGGTCCCAGTTTCTTCCAATCTCACTTGTAGGCTGGCATAAGGCTTGTCTCTTTTCCCAGGGTTCGTCTCTTTCCAGGCTCAGCTGCTGTGCTTTCTCCACAAGGCCAGCAGTAAACTATCAGGCGAACAGCTCCACTCTTTCCCCGGGGTTCCAGCATAAAAAACTAAGCTCTTTCCTCTGTCAGTGGGAACTCTATGTCTGAATCAAAGCCCTAATCTTAATTTCATCAAGTAAAAGTGAAACCTCTAAATTTAATACAACCAAAGGATATCACACCAAGAGGAACAGACCGGTTTACAAACATAATAAATATTTCTTTTTGGAATTTATCAATAATGTCAAGCTGCCACACTGCCTAAATAAAGCAAACACAGAGAAGAATGGTATTGTTTTACATTTTGCAAATTAATGTCTGCCTTAAAAGAAGACTAGATGCTCATATCTGTTTCCACATTGTGTATGTTGTGATGTGTTATCTAGTTTGCGATATATGAAATCCAGCCTCGTGCAGACATATAGTTGGAAAGGGAGGGTTATTTTATTCAACTTTTCAAATGCCTAGAGGTAGATATTCTTTTTTGAATTACACCAAGATTTGACAAATGGTAGTTGCTTCAAGGTAACAGGGAATCTGAAAGCATATCAATGATATTTTGTGTTCTGTTCATTAAAATATACTGTCCTCTCTTTCTCCATTAAAGAAATTTATACCCAAGTAAGATTTTGTAAGGTCATGAATTGGTCTTTTGGAAAATATTGAGTTAATGAGTTATGCAGATATTCCAAAGGTTCACACTGTCCGTTTTGTCATATAATCTTGTATTCTGTAACAACCATAAAACTCTGTTATACATTCATGAGATATGAAGAATGAAAAGGTAAGTTATGTTTCAGATTATTATGAAAATAGTTTTGAATTTGTGGGCCCCTTTGAAATTCTGTTGGAGACCCCTGAAGATCTTTGGACTATTAATAGCTCTATAACCATTGTTACAGATGCCTTAGGAAAATAATCTTAAAATTCAAATAAATATTTCAGTAGATGTTATAATAACATGCAATTATGTATAGAGTAAAGATTATGATTTGGTATTATGTGAAACAATTTTTTTATTTTAGTATTAGAGAAGTTGTGGGTTTAAAGAATAATCATGCAAAAATACAGGATTCCCATCCACCATCCCATCAACAGCATCTTGCATTGGTGTGGCTTATTTGTTACAATGGATTATAGCACATTTTAATAATTGTTCTATTGATTAAAGTCCATGGTTTAACTTAGAGTTCACTGTTTGTGTAGTGTAGTGCTTTCTGGCCATTTGTATATCTACTTTTGAGAGATGTCTATTGAAGTAGTTTGCCCATTTTCAATTGGGTTGTTTGTCTTTTTTGTTGTTAAGTTGAAGATTCTTTATGTATTCTGAATATTAAACCTTTGTCAGATATATGGCTTCCATATATTTTTTCCCATTGTGTAGGTTGTCTTTTTATTTTCATGATAAACTCTTTTGAGGAACAAAAGTTTTTAATTTGATGTGGTCTCATTTATTTATTTTTTTCTTTTGTTGCTCATGCTTTGTATGTAAAGTCTAAGAAACCATGGCCTAACACAAGGTCCTGAAGATGCTTCCCTATGTTTTTTTCAGAGTGTTTGATAGTTCTAACTCTTATATTTTGATTTTTGATTCATTTTGAGTTGATTTTTGCATATTGTGTAAGGTACGGGTCCTCCTTACTTTTTTTTTTACAAATGAACATTCAGTTTTCCCAGCACCATTTCTTGAAGAGACTCTTCTTTCCCAATTGAATGGTCTTTGTCACTTTAATAAAAAAACAGATGGCCATAATGTGAGGATTGATTTTGACCTCTCAACTCCATTCCCTTCCATTGGTCTATATGTCTATCTTGTGCCAGTACCATGCTGTTTTGATCACTGCGGTTTATCATAAATTTTAACCTCAGAAAGTGTGAGTCCTCCAGCTTCATTCTTCTCTTTCAAGATGGCTTTTGCCATCTTACCCTTCTTTATAAATTTGATGATTGGCATTTCCATTTCAGCAAAGAAGGTTGTTGGAATTTTGAATGGGATTGCATTGAATCTATGAATGGCTTTTGGTAGGATTGACATCTTAGCAATATTTAGTCTTCCAATCCCTGAACACAGAATGCTTTCCACTTATTTAGGTCTACTTTGATTTCTTTTAGCAATGTTTTGTAGTTTTCTTGTGTACAAACTTAAATCCTTGGTTAGATTTATTCTTAGATATTTGATTCTTTTAACTGATATTGTGAATGGATTTTTTTTCTTGATTTCTTTTTCTGATTGTTCATTGCTTGCCTATAGAAACACTAGTAAATTTGGGGTGTTGATCTTGTACCCTACCACTTTGTTGAATTCATTTACTAACTCTAGGAGCTTTTGATGTGGATTTTCAGGATTATCTGTTTAAAGGATCATATCAGCTGCAAATAGGGAAAGTTTTACTTCTTCCTTTCCAACTTGGATGCCTTTTATTTGTTTTTCTTTCCTAATTGCTCCATTGGCAAGAACTTCCAGTACAATGTTTAACAGTGGTAACAGTGGACATCCTTGTCTTGTTCCTGATTTTAGACGGAAAGTGTTTAGACTTTCACTATTAAGTAGGATTTTGCTGTGGGCTTTTCATATATATTCTTTATCATGTTGAGGAAGTTTCTTTCTATTCCTAATGTTTTAAGTATTTTTATCATGAAGGGGTACTGGATTTTGTCAAATGCCTTTTCTGCATCAATTGAGATAATCATGTGTGTTTTTTGCCCTTCATTCTGTTAATGTGGTATATTACATTAATTGATTTTCTTATGTTAAACCAAACTTGCAGACCATGGATAAATCCCACTTGATCCTGATATAGTATTTTTTTTAAAGTAATAACTAGACAAAAGGTACTACATGTGTTTGACTCCATCTATACAAAATATAAATTCAAATGAATTAGATAGAAACAAAATAGCAGCTATGTATGGCAGGGGAAGTATAGAGAGATTGAGAGGTGATTATTAAGGGGTAGAGCTTTTCTGTCTTTTATATGTTTATTAATATTATTATTATTAGAATAATGAAAATCCTCTAATAATGATTGAAGTGATGAAGGCACAACTATGTCATTATATCACATATCATTGTATGCTTTGGATGGATTGTAAGCTTTATTAGTATGTATCAATAAAATTGATTTTTTAAAAACAGAAAATGCCATAAAAGCATAACTGGAGTTCTAGATCAAAGCTTGTTAAATCATTTTGAAAGCCCCCAGATTTTATGTGAGATGGATATAGAGGATTTAGCTCCATACATTTAAATCCTCAGAGAATTTATCTTGTTTAAAAAACAAAAACAAACAAACAATTGTATTCAGTCTCCTTGGTTATCCATGATATTAATTTCACAGTATAATTATGACACATTTTCTACTCTTTTGCACTGCTCTACTAATTTACTTCATTCTAACAGAACCATGGTGCTCTTGGTGAGAACTGTTTGCTACTGAATGTTTTCAATCTTTCTCTTCATGAAATTTTATTTTAAATGGATTACTATTGTTTGCATATGTGCCTCATGTACCTATACATATAATTATTCTTATTCAGATGTTGAAATAGATACAATCCAAAATTCCAAAATGATAGAGTTTAATTTACTGATTTACACAGCATCAAGTTAGAGGAAGTATATAGACCTGTATCCAATTTAAATGCTGTGTAGTAAGTCAATCCAATTCTTCTCAAGCCCCGAATTAATTTTAGGACCATAAAATATGAAATTTGAGAGCACCAAATGATTTTTTTTTTTTGTAACATTCTCTGTTACTAGATTTTTTTCTTTTTATTTCTGTTCAGATTATTCATACTGAGTTATTACCAGTTGGGTTTTTATACTTGAATGAAAGTATTCTGTCTTTGGTCACATTTCCCTTATGTCCAGTTTCCACCTATTTAATTTTTAAAAGATGAAGTCAAATGAAAAGTTATCACAGGAATTGTGTTTTAGGTAACGGGAGGAAATAAACCATAGTTTACATAATAATTTACTGTGTTTTTGAATTCTGTGACTCTGCAGAGTTAATGCCAGATGTACAGCTTTGTCTTATCTAATTTCATTTGCTGAATAAGGAAAAATGGTATTTAGAGCAAGTAGTTAAAAACTAAGTGGCTAAATACTTATATTCAGGATAACTCCAGTCTAAGAACATAAATAATGGAGAACCTGAGCATCTGTTCCACAGGATTCTCGTTGACTACAAACTGTGTATATCAAAAACTGATGTGTTGTAAAAAGACAATTACATTATTTTGACAAGTACTACATGTCATATTTCATTTTATGTGAAAGAAAATATTCATAAGAAAATATCTAAGCAGTGGTCTTCAGATGATGACAGTATTTTAAGTTTTAGCTAAAACAATTAATGTCCATCACAAATATATTCCCTGCTCTCTCAGAATTGGTTTAAATATGCCTGTATGAAGCATCATAAAATAAAGCCACTTATTCAAAAATCAAAAAACTCTAGAAGATTTAGTGATCTCAGTTATCAATGCTGCATTAAAATTTAATGACATATCTAGTACTTTCTAACCACCCATTTCACTGATATGGATAGCATGAACTTTTCAACATGTGAAAATAACCTATCCAGATTTATTTGGGGGAAAATCAAAACTATAATTTTGGAATAGAACATGGGAGTATGGAGGTTGTATGTAAATATATTATACACAGTCTCTTACAGGAACTACCCTCTCTAAAATGCCTCATTCATCCAACAAATAACAGAGTGCCTACAATATACCAGGAACTGTTCTGGGACTTGAGGATTCAGAGAAGAAGTAAACAGAGCTCCTGATCTCATAGAGCTTACATTCTAGTGGGATAACTCAGATAATAAACAAACCAGCAACTGTATGGTATGATGGAAAAGTAAGATTAGGAATTGGGAGATGTGTATGGGGTATTCTTTTATATAGAATGGTCAAGGAGAGTTTCTCTGATATAATGACATTACAGCAGAGAATTGGTAAGAGTGAAGGAAGTGTGCTAAAGAACTAGATTAATTTTGCTTTAACAAATTTTCCATTTAATGAAATAACTTTAATTATTGTTCAGATTCCAAGTGACCTACTTTGCAGGAAGTTGACTTAAGTAGACAGATTAATGATATGATGCAGGCTAACCATCAAGGTAATAGTGACTAATTCTCTGTGGTGGTTTGAAGCTGTATTTACCCCAGAAATTCTTAAATTTAATCCATTCCTGTGGGTTTGAACCCATAGGACCTTTTGATGAAGTGTTTTTTTTTTCTTCTTTATGCTAGGAAGGAAAAGAGGGTTTATTCACTGTGGCAGGAGACCAGAGATGTAGAGTCTCAAATCAGCCTCCCTGAACTGCAGAGATTCTAATATTTTATACGATCAGGATGCGAATGAATAATTGAGGTTGAGATGGACACAGGTTCATTCATTAATAAACATTAAGGGATTGAACTTGGTGGGGTGGGTACCAAACCAGGGTGAGTTACAAAGTTATAATCATTGTCAGAGGTGAAGGTTCTGGGATAGGAAAGTATAGAGTAGAGGTCAATCACAAAGTTTTCAGGATGGATACAAAACAAGAGGGTAGAGTGGTTACCATCACAATGGCTATACACAAGAGTGAGCCTAATTCTGAAATAACTATAAACAAGATAAGTTCAGTCCAGCATTACCCTCGCTTAGAGGCTAAGTCTAGAGTAACCATAAACAGGAATGAGAGCTGTATAGAATGACCATCGTAATAGCAGGTCTAGGCTATATCCAGACAGTTTCAGCAATTTCAGATATTAACACTTGCTATTTTTTTACAATATAAAGGCATCTAAATAATGATTTTATAATCACAATTATTTCTTAATTCTTAACCCTCAGTTACAAAGATTCAGCACAATGCCTTAATATAAGCTATACTGGGTTTTTCTAGTACTACAAATTCCCCTGATTAAATATATATTTCCAATCTTGGCAATTTGGGTGTCGTTCCATCTGACTATTTCCTGCTAAGATGGGGCATGGTAGTTACAGGATAGTTTGATGGAAATGTTGACTCATGATGTGCACATAATGCTGATTGAACTCAGAGGGATGGATACTTGCTTCAGAGAAGGAAGGTGTTCTGAAAGTTTTATGCTCTGGGGCTTGGGAGGGAGGGGTCATCAATAGCAACAGCTGCTTTTCAGCTGATTGGTGGCATGTCCTTGCATGGGAATGTTTGCAGCTTGTTTCTGGTATGATGGATCCAAGGTTTGAAGCCCTGAAACTTAAGAGGTGGGTTTCAAGTAACAACCTTTAGTGTGGGTGACTCCTGTAAACTTTTTTAAAGCCACCTTTGGAATTATTAGTTCACTTATAAATATTCTACATTTTCAAATATGCAATGACAAATTTCCCCCATATACCTTGAGGCCATTTACTGGCTTCACCCTCCTATTGCATCAGGCCGTGCAGCAGTCAAAATGGTTTGAAGCCAGTCTTACTAATTAATATCTAGCATAGCTAATAATTTGATTCCTTTCCTTTTACCCCTTTCAAATGGAATTTTAGGTATCATGGTTCAACTCCATTCCCATGTATTGTTTTGTTTTTCCTTTCTTTTGTTAGTCTTTGATCTGGAATTGCCAAGAATATCAAGCAGTTGTATACTATAACATTTTCTTGAAACTCTTTCCATTCCTTTTACCTCTTTCCCCATTAGCTCATTAACACTACTTTTACTTATTTTTTTCTACCACTTGCCCTCTATATCTTTTATCAGTTGAAATCGACTCTGCTAATGTCTAAAAAAACATGTGACTTTTATAGCTATAGCTGCATATAAGAAATGGAAATATTTAGGCCCCAACTTGTTAGACATATAAGGGAATCATTTTTATGTTGTCTAATGGTCTCAAAATCATCAGAAATGTCTCAAAATATATTTATAGGAGTCTTCACCTATCATTTCATATCATTTCTTACTTTTCAATCACCTATATTAAACAAATAAATCTTCCTCAAGTTTTGTATTTTTTTGGCTAATTATTAGAATGAAATTAAAATCATTTCTATATTTTTACTGCACATATACATTATTCCTGCTACATTGAATGGACATTTCTGACTTGTTTATATACAACATTGCTTCTTTGGAAAACTATATCCAGTGCTAAAAATTCGGGCTTTCAAATGAATTTCAGAAACTTTTAAAAACATAAATTGGGTATTGGATATACAGATAAACAAAATTGGCATTTAAAAACTCATTGAAGTTTGACAAGCACTGGACACACATTTGGGCATATGTTTAACCATTTAGCCTTACTTCCAATTTTATAACCAAGCATTGTTTGTTTGTTGTTTGTTTGTTTGTTTGTTTTTTGAAGCTAGATATTGAACATCAGATTGCCTAATTTTTATATTGTATTTTGTGAGCCTGAAAGTAACCGAAAGGTCATTTATTTGTATTTCATTTCCTGGAGAGTCATAGAGTAACTTACAATGCTATATGAAGATTTTCCTGTATTTCAAGAAATTCTTAGGCATTTCACACAATGTTGAAGAATCTTAAAATTTCAAGGGATGGACTTTTGCAACCTAAAGGATCATCTGTCCCTGACCTCTTGTGGCAATCAACATCTGTTGCAAGACTTTTCTCAGTGGCTTTTAGATTTAAACTACTGGGGATTAGAACAGATGCTTCCCCTGGGAGACTTCTTGGATTGCCCTCCACCTTGTTGTCTGCTGTAGTCTACAGTGAATGAAGTTCAGCCCTTGACAATAGATAGATGCTAAATCTTTTAGTCAAATGATTTATCATTGTGCTTCCACTTCCAACCTGAGAAGCCAATATTTGTTTCTAGATTAAACACTCAGTTACTTGAAGTTTACTCAGATAAGATCTCTGAAATCTTTCATCAAACTAAGCATGACCTAACAGAGCTCACAGGCAGGCAATGTGAACTGTGGAATATCAAAGCATTTTCTAAATCAGGAGGGAGAGATTTGTATATATAATAATAGAAAAATTGGGGCAGATATGAGACTTTATGCCTTGATGTCCAGAGATTTCAGCAATTACATTGTTTTTCTCTAGAAATCAAGCTTTGAAGCTTCCTCACCAACAGAATGAACTGACTTCAGTTAAGCCCCTGAAGAACTCAGGCTTTTAGCCAAATATCTCATTTGAAATACTTTCTAAATTCATTAAGCTTGGAGAATTAAATGGCAGGATCTTAAAAGAAGAGATTTACTGTGTGATTCTTCCTCTAAATGTTATTTCTGGGCAAAGTGAACAAGATTTTGGACTACTCCAATTAATTCTTAATTAGAATTAAATAATTATGTAATGCCTTTTCCTTTGCATCTCTAGTATCCTTATTTGCACCACTATATTCATCTCCTTTAACTTTTCCATAGAAATTCCATAGAAGTAAATACAGAAATGACACCCACAACTCTGTGATGAAACTGAGAACCACTGAATGTATACTTTGGATGGATTGTACAAGGCAGGGGACTGTAAAACACAGTGAACCCTATGGTGGGTGATAGACTGTGGTTAACAGCATCAAAATGAGAATGTTCTTTCATGAATTATAACAAATATACAATCCTAATACATGGTGTTTATAATAGGATGATTTGTGGGAAAAATACACCAAAAAGAAGCTATGGAGTATAGGTAACAGTAATATTATGATTATGTTCTTTCAACATTTGTAACAAATGTGTCACAACAATGTAAGGTATTGGTGGCGGGGTGATGTATGGGAATCCTGTATGGTATGAATGATTGTCCTTTAAACTTTTGAAATTAAAAGAAAACTCAAAAGAGAGAGTAGAAGCATGCATAAATTCTGCAATGAATTACTTCTGGGAAATATAATGAGTCAGACTCCTGTCTATTCAATTTATATTACTTTGGCAGTCTGAGACTTATAGATGCTCAGCTTGAAGGTAGTGATCTTATCGTGAAGTGTGATTAAGTTAGAATTTATGGGTCCTAGATTCTTGTTTAGTTCACATTTCAGAACAGAATTTGACCCTCCAGGACTAATGTTATCCATGTCAATGACATTTATAATTTTGTAGGAGCAGATAGTGTTTGCTCTTGGAGTAAAATTCACTCTACCTAAAATACTTGGTTATTGATGCCTCCATCTTATAAACTAATGCTTGATTTATAAGACTAATTTCAATTTCACTGGTAATAGTAAGTTATCCCCTTTGCAAAAAGTAAGGAAGGGAGGAATAAAGGGAGGGAGGGAGGGAGGGAGGGAAGTAGGAAGGGAGGGAAGGAAAGGAAGGATAAAAGAAAGCAAATGACTTAAAAAGAGAGTGAAAAATCTAGAAAAGATGCTGCAATATTTACCAAAACCGAGGAATCATAAGATTAACTCTGATGAACTGGGCCCTGGCTTTTCTGTTATTAAATTTATAGACTAGGACAAGAATAAGAACATCCATGGAAAGTGTGTGAATGGTGGGAAGATAGAAAAGTTCTCAGGAATTCCACTTAGTTTATATAAAATCCCTGATAACTGCTGCACTCACTTGAACTATTTTCCTTGCTGGCCAAGATTAATTACATACCATATAAAGTAGAAATTCTCAAATGGGGGTAAATTTGCCCTCTGGGTACATTTGAAAATGTCTGCCAATATTTTGGGCTATTATAACTGGGAGAATGCTACTGTCACATATTGGGTAAAGGCCAAGGATGCTGCTAAACATCCTACAATGAATAAGACAGTCTCTCATAACATGGACATTCTGGTGTAGAATGTCAATAGTGCCACTGTTGAGAAAGCTTGCTCTAAAGTTACCCAGTATATATAAAAAATAGGAGCAAGGAGCAAAAGTCTACCTCAGACACTTTACAATTTCTCCTATTTACCTTGGGTCGCAGGTTATATGGGGCAATGTAGAATAAATACATTGCCATTTGTAAAAATAAAATAAAACAAAACATGCAACAGACTAGCCATCAGCCAACAGTCCTCCTACAAGGTTCAATTTTGAGATATAGCAAACATAATAAATAGTAAACCTTTCATTACTGTTCAAGTATTATTTTCATTTGGTTTTGGTCTAACACTTGAAATTATTCTTTCCACCCCAAATGCAAATTTCAAATACAGTCACTTTATTTTTGACTTTTAAATTTTATTTTAGTAAGCTCTGATTGGAGTAAAAGAGCATAAATAGGCAAATACACATACTAGATAAATGTTAGATATTTTCAGCTATAACACCTACGTGTGTGTGTGTGTATACATATATATACATATAAACATAAGTATGTGTTTTAAAATTTTGCTTAGCCTCATCCTACAAAGGACAGTATGTGTAGACTAACACACTTTTTAAATTACTGGTGGTACTTTTAGGTTTGTAAGATACCTACAACATTAATATGGAAGCATTTGATACAGGGTACATACTGTTTATGGAGTCAAATGAAAACATTGAAACTTTCTGCAAACTCTAAAATACTTAATCCTCAAATATCCTGTGAGATATTATCCTAATTTTGTACATACCCTAAAAATTGATGCTCATTGAATCTTATATTTCTTGTCATTATGGAGCTAGTATAATATTTCAAAGTAATGGCATTATTAAATAGTAGCATAAAGGGAAAGTGGAGGAGAAAATGGGAAATTAATATGAATTTTTTTACAAAAAGCAATTTTCATGCTACATATTGACTCATTGTTATTTAATATTTATATATATATATATTCTGAAAAACTAGATTCAACTGATCATTCTCTGAGAATGAATTGCATATTTTAAGTGCTCAAAATCGTTAAGGATCTTCCTTAAAATGCTACTATTCCAAGTCCATAAAAAATTAATCATATTCTCACTTGACAAAGCTGCATACTCCTCCAGAAAACAAGGTATTGCAAACAGTAGAGCTAGAAAGTAGACGCCAGTTTTAAACTGTGAATCAGAGGGGAAAGACATTTACTCTTCTGGAGTTCTCAGTCTAGTTGGCGAGAGAGATAATTAAGCAGTAGAGGGATCATAGAAGGCTCTACCTGGAAGATTCCCAAATGTTCCATCAAATGGGTTCACATTTGATCAGGATGTTAAAGTTAAGAAGTTGCAGAAGGCAGGCAGGGAAAAAACTTTCCAAGCAGAAAGAACAGCATGTACTTAGGAAAACGGGTTGGTGAAAGGAATCTCAATTCAAGTCAATGAGCATTTGTTGAATGTCTGCTCTGCACATTTGCCAAGATAATATCTAAGAAAGACAATTGCTCTCTGCAGTGAGTGCAGGCTCATGTGACATGTGCTCTTTATCTTCAGCTTTATAATTTGCTTAGCTTGTCATAGGTTTATGATTCCAAATTATGAGTTGGGTATACAAGTTTTATTTATGGGAATAGAATGACAAGAGTTTCAACTTGAATTCTTTTTACTTGTGTGGAACATAAAGAGTTTGAAACTACGGTGTTGATTTTAAAGAGTTTGATGATGACACAAAGTTTCTCCCTTCCTGAAACTCCATAATTTTGCTGGTTTAGAATTATCTCCTGTAGTTTCATTTTCTAATTTCATATGTACAATGTTGGCTGAATTTTAGTTTTATTTAAAGCCAGAGTGAATTGCTATGCTGTTTTCCAACCATGGAAAAGAAATTAAAATCAAATAATTTCTCTAGTTTCATTTTATTTTATAAGCTACAATAGCAATAATTACTATATTTGAATAGCATGTTGTAGTTAACAATGAACTTTTCCCTCATATTCTCATTTAGTAAAGGTTATAACAGTAATAAAGTTATGTTAACCAGATGAAAGAAATTGGAAGGGAGGAAGTAGGGAGAGATTTATCAAGCAATCTATTAAAGAACAGGCACGTTATTGGTTGCTTTACATATATTATAAAAGCTTTTCTACTGAAAAAATAATTTCCTTAAATAATAATTAATAATCCTCCATCATCTTTATTCTCTTTCTGATTCCCTTAATGATGGATGGCACTTTAACAAAAAACTGGCCAGGAAAGAGATGCATCCTGGATGTGACAGTATGTAAACTTAGAGAGTGTTGAATCTATGGTGATCATTTCATTCTTGAAAGTAATCCAATTAGTATGAAAAGCTACCTAGAAGCAGATAATAAAAGTTCTCTAATGAGAAAGCTAATTACTTCATGAATATTGAATAAATTCAGGAGTTAAGAGCTGAGGGGACTCTGACGATAGCACTGGGCAAAGGCAAACATCACTCATTCACACCTTCTTCTGAATAATGAGTTCAAACTAGTCCCAGCTGTTCCTTTATTTTATTTATTTATTTTTTTAAAGATGTATTTATTTATTTATTTATTCCCCCCTTGCTGCTTGTGCTTGCTGTATCCATTCGCTGTGTGTCTTCTCCGTGTCTGCTTATCTTCCCTTTGCTGTGAGAGGTCCCGCTGCATCAGCCCCTCGCGCAGCGCGGGCCGGCCTGCCCCCACAAGGAGGCCCCGGGAAGCGAACCCGGGGCCTCACACATGGTAAACGGGGGCTCTACAGGTTGAGCCACATCCGCTTCCTCTTGTGAGGTCTTGCTGCATCAGCCCACTAGGCTGTGCAGGCTGGCCTGCCCTCACAAGGAGGCCCGGGGAAGCGAACCCAGGACCTCCCATATGGTAAACGGGGGCTCTATCGACTGAGCCACTCCCGCTTCCCCCCAGCTGTTCCTTTAGAATGAGTTATATTGGTATCACATATGAAAATATTCATTGAGAGTTTTTCATTTGTGATTGAATTACACATATTTACTTTTAGGTACATCAACACACTAAACAGTTACCTGAGACAGTATACCAAAGAACTTAGGAAAAGAACTAGTGTACTGAAAAGTGATTTTGCTAATAGTGTTGATCAATGGAAACTCCTGGATAAATTAGAAACACTTAACTACACAAACTTGCTTAATTGTGGAGTTGATTGAATTCTACTTATTTACTCTTATGTATTAACATGTACAGTAGAAAATTAAAAAATTAAAAAAAAAGATCATCTCACTTCCCCACACTCTTCCACACAGGTAGCAACTCAAGCCTTAATATACTAAGGAGCCAGATTAAAACCCTGAATGAAAAGTAGAGTCCATAACCTAACCTAACATAACCAAAGCTAGCAAATATTGTAGTGAGATAACTACTGTGCAAGGTGGCCAAGATATTTTACTATAGTAGCACAGTGATCTAAGAAGCATAATAACATAAAAATTAGTGCTATCAGAGTTAATGGTAGTGTCAAGATCATTTGATCAGCTGGTGAGTTTCACAAATTGTTAAATTGAGAAGTTTGAAGTTGTTATTCTAAAAATAATATATGTGTGTGTTTGCATGTTAGGCTACAAGAATTGTAAAAATTAGGAAGAGAACAGAATTCAAAATTAGTATTTTCATTTAAATAATTTAACATACATTTTTCCAAACACAGTTCCCCTTTGTGTGTGTTTTAACCAATGTCATGATAAGATTTACCCAGGGAAAGCAAATAACACTAACTGGAAAATTTTTCTGGAAATAATTTGCTTGAATCTGTAACCACATTATTAATGAGACCACTTTCCTGCATTTCTCCATTTTAAGAAATTTATTGAAACGATACTAAATTCTTTCCTGTCTGGAAAATGGTGATTAAGGGTTTAGGATGAGACAACTTTAACATGTTCTATTTTAATCCTGACTGAAATAAAAATGTAAAAAAATGGCTTTTCCTTTCTTGGTTTTCATCAACCTGTTGTTTTTTCTAATGACTGTGTTTTAATTTCAACTAGAGACCTTGGTAGGGTGGCAAATATGTGTGCTTTATATTTTCTAAATAGATACAACTATCAATATGGAAAGGGCTTTATTTTCAGTGCCATTATTACCCTTTTAGTAATTTGCTTCTGGGAAAAGGCAAAAAAAATGGCAAAGTATCTGTAGCAGAGATAAAATATAACTGAGATTTTAAAATATTGTCTTTCCTTTGTCCTATGAATACTGATTTGTTTGACTTCTGTGGATTCTTTGAGTATTTTAAGGAAGAGAAAATGTGTTCAAC
Source organism: Cabassous unicinctus (assembly GCA_029593785.1). NCBI lineage: Eukaryota > Metazoa > Chordata > Mammalia > Cingulata > Chlamyphoridae > Cabassous > Cabassous unicinctus. The sequence continues at coordinate 14,341 of JAQZBX010001641.1, forward strand.
AATTGCCGTTTGGCATACCGAGTTAATTTTGTTAAATGTCACACGTACAAATCTTCTTTTATCATACCAAGGGAAAATATTTAACATCGCAAATCTTTAAAATCCAAACTTGATCTAGGCAGGTGAAGATATATTTATTTTAGGTTTTTAAAATTATTGTTATTAAGATTGAATGTATTGGCAGAAGGACAAAATAATACCTGGCAGCAGATCCTCCAAATCTAAATACTTTAAAAAGACCCTTTTAAAAGATCATGTAAAAAAAAAACAAACCCAAATGTAAACACAAGAGGGAAGGAAAGAGTGAGAAAAGAATGAAGAAACTTCCCTGGACCTGTCCCCTCCCATCTACGTGTATGTAAAATCTTTCTACTCTGGTTTCCTGCTTCTAGACATGCTGTGCACTGTAGTTGTCTCTTGCTAACTTGCAAGGCTCTCTTTGGTCTGACTCCAATCTCTCCAATATAATTTGTTTCATTTCATCAATATGAACCATCTACCACCCTTAGACTGGTGGCTTCTCAATGAGGCTGTGCGTATTCCGCTACTCTGGTCACCTTCCCATACTTACTCTTCGATGCTACTATTCTATTTTCCCACTTATCTGCACTCTTCATGCATTTTTAAAGATCCAGGGTAAGCCCTCCTCCTTCACAGATCTCAAAGTACCCTTTCTGAACAGCCCACTTCTATGGGAAACACCAAAGAAAAGCGCTCAATTTTTCTGAGATACTTCCATATATATATATATATATATACACCACTCTCAGCTAGGGTAAAACACCCTCAGCATGCTTGTAATTAAATCTCAGTTTGATATTTTGCCTCCTTCTCCCATTATATTCCTCCACATTCTCTCTAGCACAAGCACACCAGACACTGTTCTTCCAGAACATATATTTTCATCCTCTGTGCTTTGGTTTATGCCTTTCACTTAGCATATGGGATTGTTAAGCTAATGTTTCTTGAATCCTTTCTATGTACCAGGAACTATGCTAAAAATTTTCCCTGAAATTTGTAATTTAGCCCCATAACAATGGAATGAATCACTCCCATTACTTTCTTCAATAACAGATGAGAAAAATCAGGTGTAAATGAAATTTAATAACATGCCTCCTAAGTTGCAGATACACTTCTCTAAAGCACTATTCTCCCTTGAGGAGCACTTCAAAACCCAGTGATGAGCTATAAGGTGCAATATAAGTGGACCACACCACATTTTGATGAATATGGCTTAAGATTTTGATGATTTGAATTCTTTGGAATACCCATTTAATTGTTCTTGTCACATAAAAAATAGTAGTCATCTCTCAAGACTCAATTCATATGTGACTTAGTCTCTCTGGTGAGAATCACAGAGCCATACTCCACATCCACCACTGCCTCCACTACCTCCTGGCTGCTCAATGTATATCCATGGACCAGCAGGATTGACATCACCTGGGACCTTGTTAGAACTGCAGACTGTGGCTCTAATCTGTACCTTCTGAATCAGAATCTTCATTTTAACAGGAGCCCCAGATGATTCATATGCACAGCTTGAGAAACAATGTCTAAATACTTATTTCTTTCTGCATTTAGTTGTTCAAAGCTACTGGTTACCTTTCCTCCTTGCCTGGCATTGCCTAAACAGAAGGGCCAATATGTTATTTACATTTGTCACATCCAGAATGAGTAGCATCATAATTCCCATATGGTTGGCACTCAGCACATCTTTATTAAATGCATTTATTAAACTGGGAGCGAGTACCATGGTAGTTACTTCTTTATATCCCCTATAATTCATAGAAACAATACTCTCTTCTAGACTGTAAGTTCTGGGAAGGCAGTTATCATAACTATCAAGTTCCCATGGTACCTATTAATACACAGAAGGTATACTAAAGATTGATGATGGAGCAAGCTCTCAGAAAATTCATCGACTTTGATTAATATATTTGAGAGAATTTTATAGAAGTATAGTTATTAGAAGTTAATTTATTTTTATTTTATTTCATTAACAAATATGCATAAGTACTTATGTGCTATGAATTGGTTTAAGTTCCTTACAAATATTAACTTATTCATATTCTGAATTAAGATTGCTTGATGCAGATTCCCTAGCTGATATGACAAAACCTGTCAGTATTTAAGCAATTTTCAATTTTTTTTCCTTTTATGATTTAAAGATTCTTCTTAATCGTTTGGAAGTAAATATTGTAATAAATTGTGTGCTGCTAACATCTTCTGATTGGTATTAAAATAGAAGAGCTGTGAGATATTTGAATCTGAAATTTTGTCAGATTTTCAGGTTATAATGTACATTATATGTTTTATGCATTACTCATGTATGTACATATAATTTTATATTCAAAGGGAGGGAAGATCCCAATCCGGTGGACATCGCCAGAAGCTATAGCCTACCGTAAGTTCACCTCAGCCAGCGATGTGTGGAGTTATGGGATCGTTCTTTGGGAGGTGATGTCCTATGGAGAGAGACCATACTGGGAGATGTCCAATCAGGATGTAAGTATTTGTAGTCTATGAGTTATGGGTTCAGATTAAAAGATCAAGCTGTGCAAGGAAGTGGAGCATAATGAAACCAGGTGGCTCCTAGTTTTTGACATTGAAATAGAATACTTAGAAGAAATCAAATGGTTTCCAAGTGTTGAAAGGATATTAATTGAATTGCTCTTACAGCTTTACGTTTTTCCCCCAAGCAGGGGTTTAGAAATGAGACAAAATTTAAAACATTTATGACAAGAATGTAGTGAAATAAGTGACATAGGAGATAATCAATAGATTTGAGTCTTTGAAGGATTTTTGCTACAAAATTGCTTCAATGTAACATCAGTAAGATACACATCCTTTGTAGGTTAAATTAATGCAACTATGCCAACATTTTGTTTACTTAAATATAGTATTTCCCCAAGTCAGGCAAAAACAACCAATCTCTACCATGTTGCTTGTCTTACTGTGTTAAAATGGAACATTAATTTTATAATTTGAAGTCTTTGGATGAGCAAAATAATCTTTAACTTTCTAGTATAGCTGTGGTATGATTTTTCAAAAGGATTTTTATATTTATAGGTCATGTTTTGGTAATAATGAGTAAAAGAAGTCTATTGGCATATGAAATCAGCAATCAAAGATTTCTCTTTATGCATAGCCAGAAACTGTGAGCATTATCCCAAAGACAGATAAAAAGGAAAGCTGAGAAGTTTCCAGCCATTTTCTACTCACCACGTTTAAACTTCTATTGTATTTGAATATAAAAATTCTCTCTATTCTTCTTTAACTAAACTATTGCTTATAATAGTGCTGGGAAAATCAGACTCACTTTCCATAATCTTTATATTCCAATATTTGTCCAAATCAGAACATTTCAAAGTGTGGTCCCTGGGCCGGCAGCATTAGCATGGTCTGGAAATTTGTTGGAATGCAAATTCTCAGGCACTGCCCCAAATGTATGGAATCAGCAACTCTGGGGTTAAGGGTTCTGGTGATCTGTGTATTAAAAATCTCTCCAGATGATTCTGATGCAACTTAAAGTCTCAGAACCACTGTTTTACATGATTTAAAAGTACTAATAAACTAATAATTACACATTTTTGTTAGAGCACATAGGATTGTCTCGAAGGTAGATGCTATTATTGGAAAGGTACTATTTGAATTGTGCAATTACTAAAATCTATACACAAATTTTCTCTGCATTCATTCATATATGGCTTTAATAGGGATCTATATGACCAGATAATAATTTCCTTACTTTCCACTGATTTTCCTGTGTCACTGAACATTTCTTTTTATTTCAATCTGGGAAAGATCTTTACAAACACTTCTTTTCTCTCTCTTGACCTTCCTTTACATAACATTTTTGAATGTGAACAATTTATTTGACAAGCTGGTATTCTTTCAGGCACTTTAAAATAAGAACTTGTTTTTTTTTATTTTTATTTTTTAATTTAAAATATTCATATAGTGGGTCCTACCCATGATGAAGAAAAGTAAATTCCACCTCTTAAGATCCCTGAAACTTTGCTTCTCATACAGGTAATTAAAGCTGTGGATGAGGGCTACCGACTGCCGCCCCCCATGGACTGCCCAGCTGCCTTGTATCAGCTGATGCTGGACTGCTGGCAGAAAGACAGAAACAACAGACCCAAGTTTGAGCAGATTGTCAGCATTCTGGACAAGCTTATCCGGAACCCCAGCAGTCTGAAGATCATCACCAGTGCAGCAGCAAGGTGACACATTAGATTTTGTCTCCTGCACTCATTCTTAAATTAACGCATTCGCCTGCTCCAAGGTGTTACTTTTTTCTCTGACTCCCCCAACTGCATTCTTTGAAATTTGTATTCCTTAAGACTGAAGAGATGTGGAGAGGTTTCTTTTTTTCCCTTCCAGGAGAAATCCCCATGCAATTTAATGGTAGTGATGAAATTCTGAGACATTTTTAACCTCCATCCTGCCTAGAAGTGACTCTTGCTTTAGTCGCATATTGCTTCTTTTCATTCTTCATTATTAAGAAAGAAAGGAGGAATGAATGAATGAAAAAAAGTCCAGGAGTGATGGGGAATTCCAGCAAAGCTCTGATTCATTTCCCCTTTAAAATAAGGTTTCAAATAACAATAGCAACCCTCCCAAAACCTTGCAATGTCCTAGCAGAATGCTATTCACCTCACTTAATTACCCAAATATTTGTGTAACACATTTTATTTACCAATTACTCTCTTAGACACCATAGAAGGCAAAACTAAGGGTAAAATACGTCCATGTCTCGGACACTAACACAGATATCAGCACATCATAGCTAAAAATACAATTCAGAATCACATTGTCCATTAAATTTTATGCATATTCCTCCCAGTTAAGAAGCATGGAGTTCTCTTGATGGCTTTGAAGAATGTGATTATAGTGCACTTACAAAGAACAACAGAATAATTGGGGAAGGAGAGATTAACCCATGAGAGGAGAGAAGTATTATGGTATTTGGTGCCTCCCAGAGAAGTTTAAATCACAGCTATCTTGCTTAATGGTTTAGATCCTCACTGTACACATAACAGGAGCACAGTTCTATTAGATGTTGATGTGTGCTCTGTAATAGGCTTTGGAACTTCTTGTTTGGAGTTATTATACAAGCTAATATATATTTCATACTTTTGAAACCATTCTTCTTGACAATTAGGGAAAGGATTTCAGACATATTTGGTACTTTTAACTTTGAGATACTCATTCCATGACTTGAGGACCTGTGAGCTCAATAATACCCTGATAAGTGCAAAGGAAGTTTCTCAATAATAATGTTTTATAGGTAATTTTACACTTTTACATGTCTTTGCCTAAATGGTTGGTTCTCCAAATCTACTCTCATGTGTGCAATCTCAAGTTTCCATTCATATTATCCTGCCCTGTTGTTTTCGTTGCTACAAAGCATAGTGTCTGAAGCTGACATTTCAATACATGGGAAATTCCTTGCTTTTCACTTTTAGTTGTCTGTTTAAATATAAAAAGGTAGGGGTGTGTGTGTGTGTGTTAGTTAATTATGCTTCACTATCAGATTTTAAAAGAATATTTATAGCTTCATTATAACGTTCCCAAAGCTTGTTTAACATATATGTATGAGTTATAGTCAGGATGGGAAAAAACTGAGTAGTTGCAATATTTATGCTAATTATAATTTAACATTTTTATTTTGAAATATTTAGAGTGGAAATGATTTTAGAGTTCAATGCTGTTTTTCTGTTCTGTGATTTTTGTACATCTGTCTATTAATTTTGAGATTTTGATATTTAGAGATATTTTACTAATATTTAGAAATTTAGACAATTTAGAAGCTATATTCAATAATGTATACTTAAAGTGCATGGGTTTACAGCTATACTTATATTTTAAAATACAGGCATACCGCAGAGATAGTGCGGGTTCTATTCCTGACAACCACAATAAAACGAATGTCACAATAAAGCAAGTCACACAATTTTTTTTGGTTTTCAAGAGCATATAAAAGTTATGTTTACAGTGTACTGTAATCTGTTAAGCGCATGACAGCATTATATCTAAAAAAACCAATGTACTTACCTTAATTAAAATGTGACACAGAGACACAAGGTGAGCACATGCTGTTGGAAAAATGGAGCTGATAGACTTGCTTGACTCAGAGTTGTCATAAGCCTTAAATTAGTAAATGATGCAATATCTGCGAAGCACAATAAAATAAGATATGTCTGTAATATGTTCAGATTAGGTGATGTGTGTGTACGTATGTTTATGTGATGGAGTTGGAAATAATCTCAGTTGTCAAATGCCACAGTAACAGAGATATTAATACTTTGGATCAACTTAAGCCTATAAATTTGTATATTAAGGAAAATTACAGAACTTTAGTAAAAGAACACTTAGTACACTCTTAGTGTGAGTGATATGTATAAGTGCTACATAATGATGATTTAATGTGACTCATGTTTAAAAGGTAAAATATGGTGCATTACTGGAAGGAGCTTTCTTTTTTTTAAAATACATTCACTGTCTTTACTGACAATCACCATGAATTATGACTTCCAAATTGACCAGAGCATTTGTTAATACATCTTACAATAAAGCATATGATGCTTTTTACCTAAATAGGAACAATTCTATTAAGCCTATGTTGCCCAGTTTTTAAGTTATATTTGAATAAGATGGATTAGTGGAATCTGAAGCAATTCCTTAATATCAGTTATATGAACTAGAGAATATTTGCTGGAAATAACCTTTAGGGGTCACTAAGATTGAACTTAATGATAGATCCCTAGATAAAACTAACCATAACTTATCCCACAAGGACGGATCTCTTTCCTAAACTTCACAGGGAGAGACTATACAGCCTCCCTTGGAAATCCACCTGACAGTTTAATAACCAACAGGATTACAAGCCTGTCTTTTTCTGAGCCATACGGTCCTCATTTTGCACCCTGAAGCTATTTCTTTTGATCTTTACTCACTAGTAGCCATAGCAAAGGAAAACATCTTTTTAACTCTTTGTACATCATTAAAAAGAGACTCAAATCATTTCCACAGGATCAATATAAAGTCTTTCTCATGTGATATGGTCTAGGGATATTTAACCCCAATTTATGCAAGAATATGGTCTTAATAGCAGATCATAATATGTTGGGATAGGTCCTGACATTCAAATTTTAGTATACTTCCTTAATTCAGGTTTCCTATTCTTATTGAAATATATCAAGTTATGCTACTTTCTCCCAACACCTATTATATAATATATTAAAAATTCTACATCTTTCTTTGTCACAAAACCTGTCATTTTAGTTTTCTTCTAAGATGTGTTATCTGTCTTCATTCACTAAATATAACAGTTTTAAAAATTACACTGAAATTGGAGCAATTTTTGACACCTCTTTCTTGCCATCCATTCGTTGAACCAGGTGATCACTGGATCCATCTCTGCCCATTTCTGCTGCAGCCACTCTAGTCTATGACTGTTTCCCTTTCTGACGTAGACCATTGCAAACACCTCTTTACTTGACCCCTGCTTCCATTCTTGCCCCACCTAAGGCATCTTTTCACATAGTCTCCAGAATTTTCTTATCTAATCATATATGATATCATTTCACTCCCCTGTTTAAAACCATTTTTTTTTTTTTTTGGCATTTCCATTATACTTAGAGAAAAATCTAGACCCCTTTGGATGATTTAAAATGTCCAGGCTTTCCAATGGCATTCCTTTTACTCAAATATCCATTCAACAGCTACTTATTATGTGACAATGTACTATGTTGTGCTCATTGTGCTAGACATTGGAGAAAGGTGAAGAAGACAAATATGGTCCCTTCCATCCTGGAACTTATATTATAGAAAGAAACAGTAAACAATGAGTAGGTACAGATTATGGAAGGAAATAAATAGGTGGCTATGATAGACAATGAAGGGGTGGTTGGAAAAATGCCTTTGGAAGAATGGACATTTGAGCTGAGATTTGAAGGAAGGAAAAATGTCAGCTGTTTATAAAACCTCATGAAAAATGTATTCTTGGCTTGGGAAAAAGAAGCTGCACATGCCTAGAAAAAAATTTTGTAGAGTTCTAGGAGGTGGCAGAAAGATAAGGTGACTGAAGAGCAGTAGGGAAAGGAAGTCTATCATGAGTCTAGGGAGGCAAACAGAAGCCAGAACACCTATGACCACACTGGCCATGGTAGGAAATTTGGAATTAAAAAAATTTTTATTAGAGAACTTGTGAGATTATAGAACAATCATGCATAAAATACTGGATTCCCAAATACCACTCTATTAGTAACACCTTGCATTGGTGTAGTACATTTGTTACAATAGATGAAAGCACAGTTTTATCATTGTACCATTAACTATAATCCATAGTTTAGCTTAAGGTTCATTGTGCAGTGCAGTGCAGTTTCATGGATTTTTTAAAAACTTTTAATTCTTTATAATATATATAACTTAACATTCCCCCCCTTTTTCCATATTCAGATATATATTTCAGTGCTGTAAATTACATTCTCAATGTTGTGCTACCATTTTGAAATGTAAGAGGAATCTATTAAGGGATTTGAAGTCAGCTGGGAAGTGATATAATTTGATTTGCTTTGTGAAGTAAGTGGTGTAAGTGTGAGGCAGGAGACATTTCAGACTTTCACCCTGTGCCATACTCACTTAAACAATACTCTAGCCATAGTGGCCAGCTCCCAATTCCTACTGAAAGCCAAAGCATTTCAGATATGCAGACAGAAACATATGCTGTTGTCCTTGTCTTGGATTTTCTTTCATATCCTTCAGTGGATATTGCCTTATCCTCCTTTAGCGCACAACTTTCACAGCATGTAGTCATCAAGTCTTTCTCTAGCAACACATTTTACATTTGATGCCGTTATTCATTTACGCAGTACCATATTCTTATCCTTCGTTACAATCTTAATTCTTTTTGCATGTTTTCTTTTTAGGTATTTGTTTCTCCGATAAACTCTGAGCTCTATGAGAGTAGATGTCATGCCTATCTTATTGCCAGTGCCATATTGGTAGTGGAAACTCAATAAATATCTGTTAAATACACAAATAAATATTTTCTGAAATCATTAGTAAAATTTACATCTAAAGAGATGCACATTTCAGAAAAGAATTCTAATTCTTTCTGTCCATTTTACAGATTTCTGCAGGCATTAGTAAAAATGGCAAAAGCTTGAAACAATAGTCCTCAACAAAATTCAACTTAAGTGATCCTTTCTGTCAACTTAACCCCAGAAATAGTCTCCTCAAAACAAACTGAGAGACAGTCCTAATCTGAGTTTTTGCATTAGAATCAATGTATAGAAATTTTCTGCAAGTTTCTTTAGAAAAATAATGCCATTCTTTTAGGGATGCTATTTTCCATATTACTAATGGAATTTAATTTACTTCAGGGTTTTCCTGGATCCAGTTAGTTTTGTTGTAAAATTTGAATTTCTTCTAGCATATTAGCCAATTGCTCTTTATGACTAATTTATTAAATTAGATTTTATATCATATACTGGTATGGAAATCTTGTTATAGTATATCATTTCACTTTTCAACCTTCATTAGAGTAGATGATTCTTAATTGAAGCATTCCTAGAGACTCATAAACTGTGTCTTCATGAGCATCATTGCTCATTGTATATGACAGGAGGTGGGGAAGATGTATGAGCAGATGGTCAGTGTGTACCAGATTACAAACTTACTTAGATGGTGAAAGGATTGGTGAGAAGAGAAGGGAAGTTATATTAAATTTTATCTATGTTTGCTTTTTAATTAATTTTTCCTAAAAGTATAATAAATCAGAGGAGACAGCGTATGAGTTTGACATTTTGATTTTACATCAATATGACATCACAGATGTTTATTAACAGTGGCTTTGTGCAAGGCACCAAGCTAAGCCCCATGCAGACAAAATACAGCCTTTGCCCTCTGTTTCAACCCAACTTTGAATGGCATGGGTTGGGGCAGCCCTAAGACCAAAGAACGTACTATACAAATGGTCAGACATGAGCTTTATTGGGACTTACGAACAGAATTGACTTCGATGGCAGTTGATTGAAGTATGAAGTTAGCACTCCACAAAGAAATGGGAAAAGGAGGGGAAATATAGGGAGTGTCAAGACAAAGACATTCCATAGGGTATGAGAACAGAGTTTCTGCAAAAGTTACATGAGGTGCGCAAACGGGGTGTTTGGTGATGTTATCACGGGAAGGGAGTATACAGTCTTGAGGGGATTAAAGTTTGTAGGACCATTTGTAATTCTTTCCTTGGGGGAGGTCTGGAGGTCTGTTACTTTTTTTTCTGTTTTTCTTTTTTTTTTGCCGGGAGGTCCCAGGGATCGAACCCAGGTCCCTCCATATGGGAGAGGGATGCCCAAACATTTGAGCCACATCTGCCCCCTGTTACTTTTTAATTAGTAAGTATCCATTTTATACCTGGCACCTACATGCTTCAGGCTGTGTTTCATTGGGGGGCGAGGGGGAGCGGATTCCAGTCTCTGGTCTCCCATACCCTTAGACAGCCTATATTTAAATATGGAAAGCAAAGGCAAGTTCAGAAATGCTATAACATTCCACAAAATATACAATTACTGGGGCAAAATGACAAAGTGTCTGGGAAGCATGAAGGGAGGTGATTTTCCTTTGGCTGTGGTTGTCTCTGTCATTTCTATGGTAGGTGAAATTTCTACAGGCAGATGACAGGATAAGTCCATGCCAGGCTGGGAGAACACCATGTGAAAAGTTAATAGATATGAAAATTTAGGGTTCTTCCAGATTACATTGCATAATATGATTCTAGAATACAGGATAAAAAAGGGAATTATGGATTCAGAGCCTGATAGAAGATTTCTTCCTATAATGGAAGACATTAAATGTCATTCCTAGAAATTTGGACTTGATTCACATGAAAAAAGGAGAGCCCTGAAAGGACTGATGTGATTTTTTGTACTGTGCCTGTGGAATATTTCTCTGGCAGGTATACTTAATTAGAGCTAGAGGTGAGGAGAGTCCTGATAAGGAGTTAGGAAGTGATTTCAGTAGTCTAAGAAAGGGCTTAAGCTAAGGTAGATCACTGAGAATTAAAAGAAAGGATGTGAATTCAAAAAAATTACTGAAGAGGGTATTATAGGGGATGGTGACTAAGGAAATATGAAAAGAAACAGAAAGACCTGGGGGTATTTCCAGGCTTTGAACCTGGAAGGCTGCAAGAACAGTGCTCTCATTGGCAATGGTAGGAATGGAAGAAGGAATAGGTCTGCGAGGCAGATAAGCATTCCTAACACAAGCAACCTAAGTCCAGCAACAAGGTGGAACTTCATGTCTGAAGCTTGTAGGAGAAATTAAAACTAGGCATACAATTTCCATAATTATCTCTATAAAGATACTAAGAAAAGTCACAGTCTGAAACATGTTTAGCAGCTACAAATCCCAGTTACAAAAATGTAACTATTTTTCTCTATTTTCCTTATTCTTTTAATTAAAATTTTTCTTTATTTTCTTTATTTTTATTATTTAATTTCTATTTAAAGGGCTCATATCCTGTGGATTTTCAGGAGACTTTAATCTATGAGTAGTGGAAGGTGTTGAATCATACAGGTTGGCACTGAGACATCCACCTACTCTATCTGCAAGACTGTATTTTCAGGTTCTCTTTGTTATTTCTGTACCATCCTGAGGATTCCAAGGCTCTTTCTGAAGACTCTCAATGTCTCATTCATTTAGTCCAGAAGTTACTAACTCAAATGTCTATAAGAGCCAAGAAGTTAATGGAAAAGAGTGAATACCTCCATTGTATGTAAAAGAGCATGGTGGTAGCTAATGGAGATTTCAGGCTCCTTGTAAGGGGGCTGTGGAGCCAATCAGTGCCAGAGGATTATTGCCAGTGGATGGCAACTCTGGGAGGAAAAATATAAAACATACATAAATATTTCAAAATGTTAACCCACTGCATGCGGTCCCATCTAGAGAGAAAGAAAATTGCCTAGTCAGAGCCTTGGAAAAGAGTATCAATTTCAGAGCAGAATGATATGAAACCATAGGTGGAAAGAGGACACAAGCAGAGAGGTGGGATGAGACTTAGAACATTACAGAAAACCACAGTTGAAGGAATTTTCAAAAGGTGGATAAAATGAACTGTATTATCAAAAGCTGCAAACAGGTGAGAAAAAAGTGAACTGAGAAAAAAGCCTTTCAATTAAGCAATGAAAAGGATATTGGGTTCCTGTTAGAGAACTATTTGGATTCTTTAAGCACAATAGATAAAAGATAAAGTTTTAATAAGTTTGGTTATAAGTGGATGATGAAATGGAAAAGGCAACACGAAAGTCATACCCATGAGGAATTTAGGAGAAAAAGAAACAAAGAAACAAAAAGAAACAAAGCCCCTCCTCTTTGTTTAGAATTGGAAAAAGGCATTCTTATATAGGTTTTTGATAGCAAATGCTGCTCTACAAATAAATGTAAAATGGGCAGAGCAGGTGTAACATACAGGATTCTCATACATAACCCCACCACCAACACCTTGCATTGCTGTGGAACATTTGTTACATTTTATAAAAGAACATCCAGATATTACTACCAACTATAGTTTATAATTTATACCTTATATTAGGTGTATTTTTCCCATAAACTACCCTATTATTAGTATTATTAGTATTGTACACTTATTATATTTCATGTGTACTCACCACAATCCATCATCCACCACAGGGTTCACTATTTTATATAGTCCCATGCCTTGTACAATCCATCCAAAGTTTTATAGATGAGTTTCATAATATAACCTCTTTTAAGTTTAATGAATCTATTGTTACATTTATGAATGGAGATAATTAAAATAAAAAAGACTGCTATTGGAGAAAGTTATAAATTCCTTTATATTCAGTCAGTAAGATGCCCCAATTTTTGTATATTTATAAAAAGGAACTAGAGAAATGATTTTTTCTTTAAGTTAGAATTTTCACAATCCAAGTCATAATGTTCTTCAATGCTATTTTAAATAGATGGCATCCAAATTCTTGACATACAGAATTAAACAATACCTTTAGTATATTAAAAATGAGGTTCCAAATTGAAGGCATCCAATTTCTTGGCGTAAACAAACAATTCATTTACTATATATAGAATGAGAGTCTAAGTGCCAAATATACTTAGTTGATTTAATTGAAATTATTTTAAATGTTGCTCCATTGCATCAATTGCCAGCTTTGAGATTTATTTTTATTAACTTGAAGTTTAAACAGTGGCAAAAATAAACAATATTCATATTTTTCCCTATTAATGCCACTAAACTAGAATTAATAAAAGTCTTCAAGTATCAGGTATATGTAATATAATTCTTTTTGGGAATAACTGCTGTTTTAACAAAAATCATTATATTATTCAAGATAAATCTACCACTATAAAACAATCAGCCTTTATTTCTAAAGTGACTTTGACCTCACCTCCAGAAACTGACAGGGTGACTTTACTCACTGAACAAATAGAACCTTTTAGAGTGAAGCAAATATGCCAAATACCCAGGTGAATTTTTTTTTATCTTAAAAATCAATGTAGTTAATTTTACCACTGGGAGGAATTAAACCAGATGTAATAGCTATAACTGCACAGATTCTGTTCCTTAAGGCCTAGAGATAATTAAAATAAACACAATGGCTTTACTTCTTCTTAATGTGTTATTTATATTCTAGTCTCCTGTTGGGAACTATATGTATTCAAAATTATTTTTAGTTACTGATGACAAATTAAATTCATTTAATCCTATTTGGATTTTTTATGTTAAAAATAAAAAGATCAAGGTCATCATTAATCCACATGAAAAATTTGACTAATGTGAGATTTTCCCTGAAATATAATAGGAAGATATCATTTGAAATAAGAAAATAGAAATAACTTTTACAAGGTACTGAAAATTATATTACTATTCTCAGGCAATAATAGAGATAGATACAATTAATATTTTGTCTTTAAGAAATTATTCTTTGTAAAGAATTCTATTATAGTAGATATTTTTCTTATTTAAATGCATTAGATTTAATATATTTCCTTAAACTTTACAGCAAAAAATAAAAATTGGGTCATTTTAGTAGTATGACATGCATCTCCAATATTATTAATATTTAATTTTAGTCTCAATATGCACCTACTTATTCATTCAATAAATGTGTATTAAATATTATTTTTATACATAAAAATAAAGCCTTTCATAAGGCAAAAAGTTACTATAGAAGGATAATTTAGCATTCAATCTTCCTAATTCAGAATCTAAAATAATATTGAAAACAGGTCATTATCAGGAATTATCCTCAGACTGCCAGATGTTTGTTGCTATTTGTTCCCAGTACCTGGTGCTAATTGGTATGAATTCCATTTGAAACTAAAATAAGGGTTAATGGGAAGAAAATACATGTACGTGTACCTCTTTAATGCAACAGTATGAACACTCATAAAAGAAAAATTCATAAACCTAAACACAAGGAAGGAGAGAGTAATGGAGGCAAGTTGTTTTTTGCTTCCCCTGAGCAAACATGTAATTTCCATGATTCCTTTTTAATGACTGCAGTCTGCAGCCAGTAGGTACTGATTTATGAAAAGCTGTAAAAGATCAGGTGGAGCTCTGCAGGACATCGTTTACAGCTGCATGGATTGAAACCTATCTAATTTGTCTAGTAAAAGTGTGAGCTCACGGTGCACATCACCCAACCTATAAATTTCCCCTTTAGACCTGATGTCTGGGGCTGGGTCTTAAAAAAAACGCCAATGCCTGCAGCTGCTCTAAAAGCCCAGATTCCCTTGGTGCGCATGAAGAGACATCACAGGCTCTTCACAGTGAGAGACAAATTCCTATCCATTGATAAACTCTCCAGATGTCCTCTCGGAGGAGGAAAGGAACCAATTTTTATTTGAAATCCTCAGAGAATTCCTGGAAGTGGAAAAATGATACTTTGCAGAGCTGGTTATTCTGAGGTCACTGACATTAAAATTAGGTCATTTTTTTTTTTTTTTTTTTTTTTGTCTTGGTTTACTTTGATCCAAGTAATAAACATAAAAACTCGGCTGGGGTCACTCTAATCCTTAATCCACACGTCCTGTTCTATTTCAATTTGTTTATACTAATTTTCTCTAAACTCTGGTTGGGGCTGGTTTTGGTGGAGCTTAAAAATACAAATCTTTTTGAATTGAGAAGAAAAAACTCTGCATTTTGCTATTAGGCATACTTCATAAATATTCTGAATAACTGTTCTGGGGTTTGATTCTTCATACCTACAAACCCATAAATAAAAGGTATTGCTATTCATAGGACAAAGAGTTGACGTTAGGTGCTATGCTGCAGCTACTGTGGACATCTAAGCTATGCAGTGTGCATGTATGTGTGTCTCTGTGTGTATGTGAGGGTCTCACTTCATTTTTCTTATAAAAATTTCTTACATCTGATTTGATACTATTCCTATTGATTTTGCTTACTGATTCAATGATTTATCCAATTGATCCGATATTTTATCTAATGCTAGTGAAAGAGACTATTTCACTCATGAGAGCCATGCTGAAATAACTCAGGAATATCAGTAAGTTTTGGAACCTGAGTTGTAGATCTGAATCTGTCATTCCTCAAATTCTTTTGAAAGTAACAAAAACAAAAAATTTTCTATTATGAAAATTAACCACTTTTTTCTTTTCTGGATGAATAATTTTAAGAATCATAGAAAATTATGCCTACTTTTGTTTCAGAAAAGACTATAACATTTGACAATTATATTTTATAGTTTTGTTGATATCAAAAAGGGAATAAAATTGATATTTGGTAAAATAATGCCTAGGATTTTTTTCCTTTAAAAATAGCCTTTAAGATTTTGTTAAAACTAAACCATAATGTAAACATAAATCATGAAACTCCATAATTTTAATTTATAATTCAATCATTGGAAGTATTGAAGACTAAAATAGTTGAGTTTAGTCTAATGGAAAGAGGATGAAAAAGTCCTGCACTTTCAACTGTGCTCCACTTCCCAAACGATCATAACATGGGAGGAAATAATTATTGTTCTATATCATCCACCGAGAATGAAAATAGAGACAAAACCAAAATGTCAAGTTGCCATTTTTTCCCTTAAATTCAGCATTAAAATTTGATCATTTCCATCAAATAAATTTAACCTATCACCATCAAAAGCCAGACAGTCAATTTACATTCCTTTTGTGCCTCCCAAAACAATATGCAAGTTTGGGACATAGCATAAAATTTCCAGAATTGGACTTAACCAATCTTAAACTCACATTTAAGCATTCTTATAGTATATTGGGGAGTTAGTTGGAGAAGCTATACCAGTAGTAGTGGCAACTTCCCAATTAAAAATCTTTTCTACGTGAGCGTAGGTTTGGAACATTTATGGATTTGCTTCACAGATAGACTTCATCATTTAGAAAATATGCAAGATTATAATCAATGCGTGCCTTTCATGGGGCTATTCAAATTCGGTATACGGTTTCATTTCATCTGACGAGTTCATTTTTCTATTTCATGCTATCTAAAGAAAGTATTGATATTAGTACTTAATAGAGCAAATTCATTTCCAGATTAAAAGCCAATGCATTTCAATGCATTCTTTGTTTTGGTGTCCTTGGACAGTAAATTCTAAATGTGAATTTAAGCACTTCAAATGGTGGTATTTATTTCGACACTTGATTCAAGTATATAGGAATAATATGAAGTTCTAGTCTTAAAAAGTACCTAATATTGGAGATTTTTCAAATAATAATTCTGAAAAGTTTTAAGAGGTCAGTGCAGGTTAAATACAACTACAATATCACAAAACACAAAACATTCTGAATAATAAATATGAAGAAGTAAAAATCCAAATGTACCTTCTCAATAACAAAATAAAAATGAGAATTTGATAATCCAGTTTTAATACTATATTTTACTGCAATAATGAAGATAGAAACTATGAAAAGCGGAATAGCATATCCATTTAGGAGCATGGGCTATAAAGTCATTGTGAGCTTGGAAAAGTTAACTGATTATTCAGATAAGACCCATTTAAATACTTGCTTTACAGAGCGTTTGCACTATTGTGTACGTAATATTATATATGACTACTATTCAAAAAGGTAGTTAGCAAATTCATTTGCATTCCCACTATTTTGTATAAACCTGAATTTACTGCAATTTTCTTTTTGAAGTTTCAAAAACAAAACCATTCTTCTAAGTGTATATTACCTTATGTCTGATTAATGGCTAGCTAACAGATAAAAATCAAAGACACACCACAGATCATAAATAGCCTCAGAGAGAACAGGAGAAACATAGCATAGTGGTGATGGGAGGTACAAAATAGCTTGAGTCGCCTCGGCTCTGCCTCTTTTGCCTGAGGAAACTCAGATTTGTAATCTAAGCTCTTTTAATTTCAGCTTCCCCATCTTATTTAAGGGAAACAGCATCGATTCCTACCTAACGTTATGAGAATTAAAGTATTTCATTTCTTCATAAGATGCTTAGTATAGTGCCTGGCACATTATAAGAACTCATAAATGTTTGATAATGTTATTGCTGCTGCTGTTGTTATTATTATTATTATTCATCCAAAAACAGGAGCCTTTATAACTACTTTGCGCTAAAGCTCCCTTCCATAAGAGAAAAGAGATCGAGAAAAAGAAAGAAAAATCAGTGGTCCACTTGATGACAGGTCCCAGTCCTGTAAGTAAAAGGACAATTAAAGAGATAAAGAAAGACCCCAAAGACAGGTCCCCAGCAGACTGCTGCTTTTGGCTCCTCAGGAATGCAAAGGTGGTCTCCTCTACATTTTTTACATTCCTTCTGTTTCTTTGACTCACCATATCCTGTAGGTGGTTTGAGATTTGAGATCCATGGTTAGGACAGTAAGTTTATAAAATAATCCTAGAAGTCCCACTTTTTTAATGCTGATTGAATCGCACAGTATAAATCGTGTAATATATGTTTATATAGCATGACATCCATTTGGTTTTGTCAAATATGCAAGAATGTTTCTATTGTTACTCATCTACATGCTTCTATTCCTTTTATAGATTTTATTCTTAATGACATATAACATTCTTTAAATCTGTGCTGATTTTATGTCTTGCTGTGCATACAGCCTGGATTGTTCAAAACATTATTCAGACAGCAACCTATACAATATCTACAATTAAATATAGAGTAGGAAGGATTTTATATTGGAAGCTGAACCCTACACCAAATCAGATAGGAAAGTGATCTTTGCGTTTTGTCTATTAAAATTGTATTCAAAATTACATCTTTGGAAATGGTTAAACAAATATTATAATTAAGTATATATTTATGTTTTTCACTGGCAAAGTTTCAATAATTTAAACAGCAATCGTGAGTGGAAAAAGAGCTTTTAGACAAGATGATTCTTCCAAGCTGCCACCTTGAACAGATGAAGCCTTCATGTAGATAAATTACACAAATAAACTGGAACTCTACATGAGGTCTGAAAGTCCCTGCCTAAGTGGGTGTCAAATTTGGACATATGGCAACTCCACTGACTCTGATCTCTCTCTGTTTGGTGTTTTCTTCTCCTGCAGGCCATCAAACCTTCTTTTGGACCAAAGCAATGTCGACGTCACTACCTTTCGCACAACAGGGGACTGGCTTAATGGTGTCCGGACAGCCCAGTGCAAGGACATCTTCACAGGCGTGGAATACAGTTCTTGTGACACCATAGCCAAGATTTCCACAGAGTAAGAAAAAAGTTTTATTAAGAAGAATGAGTGATTCTGAACTTTCTATGGAACACACATATATTGGGTCAATGTTTTACATATTTTAGTTGTACCCCTGAGGTACTTAGTGTCTTCTTTAACCACTGGGCTGAGTCCTGGCTCACTTTGTGAACCACATGTCTGGAATATTGTTTCTGGATTTGTCTTCCTCCTTCATGATAAGTATTCACAATGGGTATCTTCACTGACTCCATGTATTCCTTAAGACAGACCAATAGTTATATACCATACCCACATTTACATACCCAAGACCTTAATTTAAAACGTAAATGGACATGGTAAAGTAATTATTATATTTCTGCATTTTTGATTTTCCATTATTTTTATGAAACATTTTCGTATATGGATATGGAAAATTGGGAACTGAGTAGATAATCTGGCATAAAGGACAAATGTTAATGTTAAAGTAGTTTTCACAGGTACTAAATAAAAATGTTATATTATCATCTATTATTTAGTGTCTACTCTGGAAGGGATATCAAGCTAGAAAAAGAAGTTATAAACAGTTTTAAGACATGACTTTTTTGTTTTCCTCAAAGGGCTTATAGTCAGGGTGGAAAGACAGAATATTCATGAGAAGATTAATATTAATTTATGAGTCCATATTCTAAAAGCCAATAATTGCCAAGTATAATAGGCTGCATTTCTTAGGAATTTTTTCCTAATAGGAATCCTTTGGTATTAGAAACTCTGGAGCTTAAGGAAAGGGGACTGATAAAGAACCAAGTGAATCTAGTGAATTTAGGGGCAAAAATTTGGTCTTCATTCACAAGGGAATACATTTGAGAACTAGAAAATGAAGAACTAGAGAAGCCATACACTCCTGAGGATTAGATGGGGCACTTTATCAAAGAAGAAGGGTTTATCTGGGCAGATATAGGAGATTGGTACAGAATGTTGTAGATTATATGGTTTGTTTGGAAACTGTGTCTATCTTCATGTTAGAGTCTTTCTATCTTTGCTCTTTGTTACATTAAACAAGCTATTTTGTCCACTAAAGTTCCATTAAGTCTTATCCTTTTCAGCTAATATTTTAATATGTAAATATTGTTTTAGACTTTCATCATCTGTCAGTCATTTAAACACAGTCACTGTGTACAGTATCATTAATAGAAATATTAGTATCCAAAAATAGGTAAATAAGTTTACAGTTTATGGTATAACATTTCAATCACAAACACATAAAACCAAAAATAGACTTACAGGAAGGATATTTTACTATTGGAGAGTAGAACTTGTTTTTAGAAAATAAACTCACCCTGTTCTATTTAACATATGTTAATATACCTGTTGAAGAGCAATATATTGTTTACTGAAAAGACTTTTGATCCAACTGATGATACATTTTTACTTTCTGTGGCAGTTCTTTTGATCAGACAGTATTTTAGGACTCATGCACTTAAATATTTTTATAAAATGTTATTTTAGTAATATAAACAGAGCTTTGATACACAAGACAATTTAAAGCATAGAAACAAAGCAAAGAACAAATACAAAGTTAAATATTTCTGCACCATTGCCAGATTTACAAAAGTAAATTAATACAAATGTTTATTCTCAATACAATATCAACACTCAGATTTTAGATAATGAAAGATTATATTAAAGTAGATGAGGTAGAACACTGTTAATACGATTAACTACTAGCTCATAATTTAAATAAAGTCAACCATTATAAGCTGTGAATTCAGTAAGATAGCTATTTGTTGAGAAAGGTGAAAGGACAACATTTGTTATACTTTGAAGTTAGCAATGCACTTGGCTCAACAATGCAGTGTTGGAGTCTTTGAGGCTGCTTAGACAATTTTCAGTTATTATTATTATTTAAACAATCTGTGAATAGACATTCAACAAGAAAGCTGACTTCTCCTAAAAAGACTAAGCTCTTTCAGGTTTGTCCTTTGTACAGAACCTGATGATCCTTGATATCTCTGTATTTCACACTCTCAATGCATTTTCTTCTGTCCTTTCTCTCCAATTCAGGAGCAGTATAGGATTCACATTTATTGACCCAAATCTCCTTGAAAGGAGTTTTCCTGCAATGTCATATTATTCATATCCTTAATTTATATCATGAAAATAAGAATTTTGTGGGAAGATGGTGGAGTAGAAAGCTCCAGTATTAGTCCATCCACCAGAACAGCTAAACAGGCAGGGACTGTCTGAATCAACTATTTTGAAACTCTGGAGACCAGAAGACCATTATATAGTATTCAGGAAAAAGTGGGAGGAAGAGGGTGGTACATTATAGTAATTACCAGTAAATTGTTCTCTCCACATGGCGGATACTGATGCCAAGACCCCAATCTTGTGGCAGGCAGCAATGGGGTCTGGCCCCTAGTATAGCTTGCTGATACCAGAAAAGGACATAAAAATCTCTTCCTCAAGATTCGACGTGGGGACAGGTCAATCACTGATCATGGCTTTTGATTAGATACTTTGGATAGCTGGAAGCCTGGCTTAGAGTTTAGCCATTGTTGCAAAGCACAGACAAAGGTCATAGTAGACACTTAAAAATGATCTACTTCCTCAGTGCTGTGGAGGATAGTTGAAGAGCTGTATATGCTGCAAGGTCAAAAAGTACAGCTCTGGGCAATCATGGAGGAAGCTCCTGGTGACTTTCCTGGCTTCTCCCTCATCCCTCTCCAGGACAGTTTGGAGCCAACCAACACTCCCTTTGTGGATCCTTTGGCCTTGTTCAGGCTGGGAAAAGCTGACATGGGAAACTCCCCTGCTGTCTGACCCTCTGCCAGAATATGCTCTCCATGCAAAAACAGTTGGAGACAATAAAAGCAGTGTAAGAAACAATTGAGCTGTTTGGCCTGGGCCCATAAAAATGAGGATAAAATTCTAGAAAATATCAAGAAAGAAGACCAGCATGTGGACATACTGGGCAAAGACTTTTTAAAAAAAAGATTCTCAATATGCACAAAGAGGTGAAGGAAAATACAGAGAAAGAGCTAAAGGGTATTAGAAAAACAATGAATGAACAATATGAGAATCGCTATAATGAGGGATATTTTAGAAGGGTACCAAACTGAATTACTGTAGTTGAAAACCACAATAAATGAAACGAAAATTCCCAGGATGGATTCATATCAGAGCTGGCAAAAGAAAGAATCAGTGGACTCAAAAATAATACAATTGAAGAGTCAGGCTGAGGAACAGAAAGAAAAAGGAATCATAAAAAATGAAAATAGCCTAAGAGACATGTGGGACACCATGAAGCATACCGATATATGCATTATGGGGGTCCCAGAAGAAGAAAAAGAGAAAGGTAAAGAAGGAATATTCAAAGAAATAATGACAGAAAACTCCCCAAACTTAGCAAAAGACATGAATATGTATATGCAAGAAGCCTAGAGAACACCAAGCAGGATAAACTTAAAGTAAAATACATCCCTTCACATATTGATTAAGCTTTTGAATGCAAAGAGATCAAACTTTTGAATGCAAAGAATAAAAAGAGAGATCTGAAAGCTTCAAGTGAAAAGCAATATCTTATATACAAGGGAGTCCCAATTTGATTAAGTGCTAATTTCTCATCAGAAACCATGGAAACAAGAAGGCAGTGGGTTAAAATACTTAAAGTGTTTAAAGAAAACAATTGCCAACCAAGAATTTTATATCCAGTGAGACTTTCTTTCAAAAATGAGGGAGAGATTAAGACATTCCCAGATTTAAAAAAGCTGAGGGAGTTAATTACTACTAGACCTGCTCTACAATCAGTGCTAAAGGAAGCTCTTCAAACTGAAAGGAAAGTACACTAGACAGTGGTTCAAAGTGACATAAAGAAGTAAAGACCACTGGTAAAGGTAACCATTTGGGTAATTCTGAATACCAGTACTATTGTATTGTGGGTTTTTTTGGTTTGTAACACCACTTCTTATTTCACTTCTTATGCAGATGCATAAGACATAATGATAAATTTATGGTTTTGGGCATACAGTGTACAAAGACATAATTTATAACAAGTACAAAACAGGTGGGGAGACAGAGGGTATAGGAAATTTGTATGTGTATGCTATTAAAGTTAAGTTGAAATCAAATGGAATATAATTCTTAAATATTTGTGTTGTTAAATTTTAACCCAATGGTAATCACATGGAAAATATATGACAAATACATCCAGATAGATATGAGGAGGGACTCAATATGCTACAATAAAAAAAATAAAATAAAC
The DNA here is from genome assembly GCA_029593785.1 of Cabassous unicinctus. Taxonomy (NCBI): domain Eukaryota; kingdom Metazoa; phylum Chordata; class Mammalia; order Cingulata; family Chlamyphoridae; genus Cabassous; species Cabassous unicinctus. Next base: position 37,271 of record JAQZBX010001641.1, read on the forward strand.
ATAAAAGTAGACATTACAGGAAGAATTGAGGGACAAAAAGTTATTAGATTTACAAAGACTGAAGAGCAAATGGCAGAAGAAAGTCCTGCATTATGAGTAGTGACTTTAAATGAAAATGGATTAAACGTTTCAGTCAAAAAGTAGAGATTGGTAGAAAGGATAAAAAATCACAACTCAGCTATACAATTTATAAGAGACACATTTTAAATTAAAAACAAAATGAAACAAAGCATATCTAAGTTGAAAGTGAAAGGATGGAAAAAAGTATATACCATGTAATAGTAATCAAAAAGGCTGTTTACTAATATCAGATAGAATAATTTTTAAATAAAAAAAAAACTGTTATGAGAACAAAGACGTTTAATATGTAATGATAAAAGGATCGATTCAACAAGAAGATATAATAATTAAAAATATAATGCGAATATTCTTGTTGTCCTGATTTTGTGATAATCAGAGTAGGGTAAACATTCGCTATATTAGAAACCATGCATGTATCCAAAGACCTAGTTTTTCTCCCCAGGTCTGGTTTTTAGAATGCTGGTGGTAAACTAAGCCTGATTTATTATATGACCATCCTATGTGGGAAATGACTGTAACTCTAGGTATCTTTGGTCAACCTTAAGAGATATAGCAGGGGGACGGATGTGGCTCAAATGGTTAGGTGTCCATCTCTCATGGAGGGACTTGGGTTCAATCCCCAGGACTTTCCAGTAAATAGAAAAAAAAGAAAAATACAGAAGGCATGCATGCCACCAGATCCCACGCACGGATGCGCCGTTAGCCCCCACAAGTGGGTGAGCCCCCAGGCCCTGCGTGTGGGTGCACTGCCAGGCCCCATGAGCGGGTGCACCATCAAGCCCCACGAAACATATAGCAAGATGATAACATAACAGGAGAGTGACACAAGGGAGAGCCAAGACGAGACAGGCCAAAAAAAACCAGGAACTAAGGTGGCGCAGGCAGTAGGATGCCTCTCTCCATCATTTGAGGTTCCAAAGATCAAATCCCAGTGAAGACAGAAGGTAAAGGATAAGAAAAGAAGGCAGGAAGCAGACATAGAGAGTTGCCCAGCAAATGGACACAAAAACAGCAAAAACGGTGGGGGGGGGGAGGTAAAAATAGATAAAAGTAAATAAATAAATAAATCCTGAAAAAAAAAAAGAATATATATATATATGGGAGCAGACTCAAGCGTTTGAGTCCCTGCTTCCCATGTACGATGTCCCGGGCTCGATCTTTGGTACCTCCTAAAAGCAAAGAAACAGAAAAACCAACTTGCATTGGGGAGCAGATGTAGCTCAGTGGTTGAGCGCCTACTTCCCATGTATAAGCCAGAAATTAAGAACAGAGGTAGAAAGGGAAAATTCACAAATATATGGAAATTAAACAACAGACTCTTAAATAACCAATGGGTTAAAGGGGAAATCACAAGGGAACTAGGAAATATCTTGAAGTGAGTGAAAATGAAAACACAACATATCAACATTCATGAGATTTATGAGATGAAGCAAAAGCAGGGGTGAGAGGGAAATTTATAACTAAATTCTTACATTAAAAAAGAAGATCTTGTATCACAGACCAAACCTCAAAACTGGAAGATCTAGGGGGAAAAAAAAGCAAATTAACACAAAGCAAGTAGAAGGAAGGAAATAGCAAAAACCAGAGTGGAGATAATTGAAATAGAGAATAACAGTAATAAAAAACAAACAAACAAACAAACAAAAAAACAGAGTCAACACAACCAAAAGTTGATTCTTTGAAAAGATCAATAAAATTTACAAACATTTAGAAAGATGAAGAAAAACGAGAGAGGACAAAAATGACTAAAACCAGAAATGAATAAAGGGGATATTACTACCAAACCCCCTGAAATATAAAAAAGACTATAGAAGGCTAATGTGAACAACTATATGCCAACAAATTAAATAATCTAGATGAAATGGAAAAATTCCTAGAGACACAAAAACTACCTATACTGACTTAGAAAGAAGTAGAAGGTCTCAACGAACCAATAACTAGTAAAGAGATTGAATCAGTAATCAAAAACACCCCCAAAAAGAAAAGACAAGATGGCTTCATAGGGGAATTTTACCCAGCATTCTATGAAGAATTAACACCTATCTTGCTCATAGTATTCCAAAAAATTACAGAGGAAGGAACACTCCTAATTCATTCTATGAGGCCAACATCACAATCATACCAAAACCAGTTAAAGATACCACAGAAAATGAAAGTCACAGACCATTATCTCTTATGAATATAGATGCAAATATTCTCAACAAATCTTAGCAAACTGAATCCAAAAACACATTTAAAAAATTATATACCATGATCAAGTGGGGTTTATACCAGGTAACCAGGTTCAACATAAGAAAAATGATAAATGTAATAAACCACATTAACAAAATGTAGGGAAAAACAAAAAAACACATGATTATATCAATTGATGCAGAAAAGACACTTGACAAAATCCAGCACCCCTTCTTGACAAAACACTTAATAAACTAGAAGTAGAAGGAAACTTCCTCAGCATGATAAAGAGCCTATATGAAAAACCCACCATTAACATCATACTTAATGGTGAAAGATTGAAAACTTTCCCTCTAAAATCAGGAAAAAGAAAAGGAGCCAATGTCACCACTGTTATTCAAAATTGTACTGGAAGTTCTAGCCAGGACAATTAGAAAGAAAAAAGAAATAAAAGGCATCCAAATGGGAATGGAAGAAGTAAAATTTTCCATAATTGCAGATGACATGATCCTATACACAAAAAATCCTGAAAAATCAACAAAACCCCTAAAATTAATAAATGAATTCACCAAAGTGGCAAGATTTTATACACAAGTAATGAAGTATCAGAAAAAGTAATCTACAAAAGTTTCCGTTTACAATAGCAACTAAAAGTCTCAAATATGTAGGAATAAATCTAATGAAGAATATAAAGGACTTGCACATAGAAAATTGTAAAATATTGCTAGCAGAAATCAAAGAAGACTTTCCATGTTCATGGACTGGAAGACTAAATATTGTTAAAATGTCCAATTCTACCCAAAATGATTTACAAACTCAATGCAATTCCAATAATAATTCCAACAACCTATTTTGAAGGAAAAGTCAATCATCAAATTTATATGGAAAAGTAAGGGGCCCTGAATTGCCAAAGCTATCTTGAAAAAGAAGAACGAAATTGAAGGACTCATACTTCCTGATCTTAATACTTATTAAAAAGCCACAGTAATCAGAACAGTTTGGTACTGCACAAGGACAGACATATAGACCAATGGAATCAAATCGAGAGCTCAGAAATCAATGTGCACTATTGTGGCAAACTGATTTTTGAGGAGGATGCCACATCCACTCAATTGGGAAACAGTCTCTTCAACAAAAGTTGCTGGTAAAACTGGATATCCCTTTGCAAAACAATGATGTTGGACCCCTACCTCACAACATATACAAAATCAAACGAATGGATCATAGACCTAAATGTAAGAGCCAGAACTATGACATTCTAGAAGAAAATCTAGGGACGCATCTTCAGGGCTTTATATTAGGCAATGATTTCTTAGACTCTACATCAAAATATCAGCAACGAAAGAAAACATAGATAAATAAGACCTCATCAAAATTAAAAACATTTGTGCCACAAAGGAATTTATCATGAAAGTAAAACAACATCCTAAAAAATGGTGGAAAATATTTGGAAACCACATAGCTGATAAAGTTTTAATATCCAGAATATATAAAGAAATCCTACAATGCAACTACAAAAAGACAAACAACCCAATTAAAAAATGGGCAAAAGACTTGCATAGACATTTCTCCAAAGAAGATATGCAAATGGTAAAAAAAAAAAAAACACGGAAAATGATGCTCAACATCATTTGCCTTCAGGAAAATACAAATGAAAACCACAATGAGACAATTTTACACATACTAGAATGGCTACTATTTAAAAAAATGGAAAATTACAGCTTTGATAGAATGTGGAGAAATAGGAAACTCATTCTTTGCTGGTGGGAATGTAAAATGGTGTAGCTGTTGTGGAAGACAATTTGTCAGTATCTCAGAAAGTTAAGTATAGAATTACTATGCGATTCTTAAATACTATTGTAAATAGATGGCATCCACATTCTTGGCATGAAGACTTAATCAGTACATTCACTATATATAGAATGAGATTCTAAGTGCCAAATAGTTAGTTGATTTAATTGAAATGATTTTAAATGTTTCTCCATTGCATCAGTTTCTCTCTTGGAAGAGATTTATTTTTATTAACTTGAAGGTTAAATAGGGGCCAAAATAAGCAATATTAATATTTTCCCCGTTAATGCCACCAAGCTAGAATTAACAAAAATCTTCAAGTATCAGGTGTACATAATTCTTTTTGAGAATAACTGTTCTTTTTACAAATATCATTATATTATTCAAGTTAAATCTACCTACTTAAAAACAATTTTAACAATATGCTTTCATCAATCGTAATAAATGTACCACACCAAGTCAAGATGTTAATAATTGGGTGGTATAGATTAATCCTCTCTTTCATGTACGATTGTTTGTAAACCCACAACTTCTCTAATAAAAAAAGGAACTTATTTAAAATATTTAACATGCTAACAATTTGCATAAATCTAATATGACAACATTTACATGTTAAATGTTATAAGATATTTAACTACATATTTTATCTTTCCTCTTGCAGTCTTGGGTTTATTATTTCAACTTGATTCCTTTCAATCTCTCATTACTTTTTGCCATTCAGACTCAATTCAGAAAATGACTTGATTCATCAAAAAATTTTAGTCTTCTGTAGCTATACCCCATAGAAATATTTTTCCTCTCCAGGCTATTCAGATACAGGAAAAAAAGTCAGTAGAGCTTCACACTCAAGTAAAATTCATTTATTTCAGTTCATCTAGGGATTTTATTTACATGTACTGTACATGGAGAAAAGAAAAGGGGAAAGGGCAAGAGTAACTAGGAACTAGAGAATCAAGAGTGTGTGCAATGAATAGTGTATGGATTAATTGTTTTTGAGTCTTCATCTAGCACCCTTGTATGACATTTTCAAAGTGTCATCACCTATTTCCTTGCCTTTAAAGTAGCAGATATCACATTAAACTATGGTTGCATATGTGAGTTGCTATTTAGCCTTGAACTTTTCCACCACTATTGTTAGTAAGATAGCTGAAACAATGTAAGCACATATTACTGAGACTGCAGCAGCTGTGAATTTATTACTATTTTGGCCATGGAAGATGGATAGGTATGAGACATTTTGGCAGGGGTAGTGAATGTAGAAGGTCTGCAAAACCCAAGCTAGGGGATAATCTAAAGAAATAATTTCCTCTTTTGATTCTGTTTTCCAAATTTCAGTGTATTCCTTTGCATTAAATATAAAATTAAAATGTATATTTCTTATATTGCATTCCTAGAAACAGAATCTGAGTCAATTTTATGCAGAAGCTTTCTTGGGGAGTGTATTCAGGAGCTAAGTCTGTCAAGAACTGATGAGAGAAGGCATGGGCAGAGGCAGAGGCCTCAAAGCCTTCTATTGGGACAGGAGTCCTGGATCTTGATGGCCCTTGGGAGTTGTACAAATTACTTTCGCAAATTCGCTTGTGAGCTCTCAGCATCTTATTTTTGCAGGATCTGAGGGATGCTTACTTTGATTTGGGAGGTAGAGGTGGGGATGAAGACGAAGCATCACAGTATGCTTTATTTTGCCCCTATGCTTGAATTTCTCAAAGAGTGTAGGAAATTTGCATACTATATTGCAATATTTTCTCTGATTACCATTGCTATCATTTTACTTTTTAAGCTTATAAGTAAGGATTAAAGGAAGCAAAAGAAAGAAACTCAGGAAGCCATAAAAATATGATATATTGGAAGAATGATAAAAAAGAAATACAGAGTCTGATCTATTGATCTGTACACATATTTGTAACTGCCCTGTTCTCTGCCTCCAGATTCGTATCCTGATCATCAATTGTTATAAATATACCACACCAAGGCAAGATGTTAATAATTGAGTGGTATAGATTAATCCTCTATTCCGTTTAGCCTCACCTTAACTAAAAACATCTCCAAAGATCCTATTTACAAATGGGTTTTTATTCACAGATGGGAGGTGGTTGTGGTGGAGAATGGGTTAGGACTTGAACATGTATTGGGGGGCATGATTCAATCCATAACAATGCTTAAATACTGTTAAATGCTTCTCAGTTGGTTACCTATTATCTGCTTGCACACCTTTATTGCTTAGGATTTCACTTGTTAAGGAATCAATTAGTCATTTCCAAGTAGTTGAAACTCTTAATTTTTCATTCCTTCTTTTATGGTCAGGTTAAAGGAGCCATTTACGTATGTATGGTATATCTGTGTGTGTGTATGTGTGCATTTTCTCCTCTTTTCTTTCTCAATTTTCCTGCCAAATGGTACCTTTCTTCCCCAATCAACTTCCCTAAAAATATTTTTTGGGTTACTGATTTATGTATTAAGTCCCTACTAAATATTGAGGATGCTGTTTATAAACAAGGTACAAAACAGACAAGAATCCCCCTGTTCAGCTGGATTTTACCTTCTAATGGTACAGGACAGAGAATAAAGAAAATTAACCAGAAAGAAAAACAATATGCCTTATGGCGATAAATCCTTTGGAGAAAAATGAAATAAGAAAGGTGGATAGGAAGTTCAGGTATGACTACAGAGGAGGTTTTACAATATTAAATAGGAGAGTTAGGGAAGCTCTCCGGAGAGGGTGATATTTGAATGAGGTGAATTTATGCCCTTATTACTTGAAACATGAATAGTTAATTAAATATTCTCACATGTTGTTCTACATATATTTTTCCAAAATGAACTTCTTATGGCCTTAAAATATTTATGCTAATGACTTGTTTCTGAGTTTAAACTATTTGAAATTAGTGATATATGCCTTTCATTTTTTTCTACATCAAAGGCTTGCAATCAACATTAAACAGATTGTTTCAATTATCTATGACTAAATAACAAAGTGTCTGGAAACTTTGACAATAAAGCAACAACTTTATTTACTAAAACAATGCTAGGGGTTATGAATTTGAGCAGAGCTTAGGTGGGTAATTCTTCTGTTCTAGTGTTGATGTTGACTTAAGTATTCAGTAGACAGATGGGTGGGGCTGGACTGGAAGGGCCATGATGCTTCATTTATAAGTCTGGCCTTGGTGCCGATGGCGCGACACCTTGGCACAGCTGTGACTGTTAACCAAACGTTTACACATGGCCTCTCCATTGTTGAAGTCTCTGGGAAGTCAGACTTCTTATATGGCAGTTCTGGGGTCCCAGACGTGGTGTTTTAAGACATAAGAAATGGAAAGTCGCAATTTCTTAAGACTTGAGTTCAGAAACTATAGTTTCATTTCTGACATACTCTGTTAGTCAAAACAGTTTCAAGGGGAAGGGATAAAACTCCACAAAAAGTTTGTGACCACCTATATTGTTCCTCGGGGATAGAGGTGGAATAGTCAAGATATAACACATGGATGAGGCAAAATGAGAAAATTAGGTCCAAAGCATTGCACTTTTGCTAGTTGAACACCTCCTGCTTATGAACTTTCCCCCAAACCAAGATTCTCACCAAATATCTTCTCTTTTTTACAGTGACATGAAAAAGGTTGGTGTCACTGTGGTTGGGCCACAGAAGAAGATCATCAGTAGCATTAAAGCACTAGAAACACAATCAAAGAATGGTCCAGTTCCGGTGTAAATTGCAACTTCCAGAAAGAAATGATGATTGAGAAGGATACAGCATCACTTTGCAGACAGATGATAATTCTGGCAATACTGGTGGAAATTCCAAGCCCAATAAGACACTCAGATATGAGTACAAATGCCTTAAAATGGAATTGAAAAACTGATTATTTTCCCCTATCATTTAGTGGATGGGTGGGTGGGTGTATTTTGTTTTATAATTGCTCTTCATATATTAGTTGATGGATTGAATTAAAATTCTTCAGTGCAAAACGGTGAAGAACTAGCATAGAGCCATTGATCATAAAACGACTTTCATAAAAGCTAAACAAATGGAAAAAGCAAAATGGACATGGTGGCTTTGTTTACTAATGGCCACAAAATAAAAGACTTGCAATATTTTTATACACAGAAGAAATCTGTAACAGGTATTTTGTTTCTTTAAAAGCAAGCAAAATAGAGGAGTTTATACCTCAAACTATCTGGCCATATTTACTACCTTATCATTGTATTATTCTCTTTTATTTGTTTAAAGTATATAGAAATGAAACTTGTAGTTGTTTAAGTACTACATATTTTTAATTGTTAGCTTCCTTAAGTGTTATCATGTAAAAAAGTCTTAATTTTGAGAAAAAAAAACATATTTATTTTCTTTTGAATTTTTTATTGTTTTATATTTATGCTTTGGTGATTTAATTAGGATTTGTTACAACCAAGTGCCAAATGCTCTTTCAAATGGTCAGCAGTAGGAAACATGGTTAACTGGGCATAGACAATGATGGATTTGTTTCCAGATATTTTGAACCATACACTTATATATATCTATAAAAGAAAAAATAAATCCCTTTACCTGTCCATACACTAACCAAACAACTCAGAGTCTGAATCATCCCATCTATTTTTGTCTCTCCATTTATTAAATACAACATGCTCCTAATTTAGTGTAATATACTGGCTTGTATGTAATCGATTCTCAACCAGAATATATATGTGTCCTGGTGCTTAGGAAACCATTAACTCCCTTAATTGGTGAAGGAGCCATGTTAGAACTCCTGAATAGGGAATAGCTACACTGGAAAGAATTGGAATCCTGTCTCAAGTGCTGCATTAATTGGCAGCATAGCCAATAAGCTAATGCATGAATCAAAAAATCACTGGCCTAATGGCTTTGAAAAGTCACTTAATATCATCGCCTAAATTGACTGAGCTGTTTGATAACAAAACTACTGACATCCATCATTGGGATTTAGAGTCAATTAATTGACATGATGGTCATCATGCTAGGTTTTATTATCTTTATGAGTCTTCCACTGCAATGCACTTATTATAATTCAGTGCACAACTTATAAGCATTGAACTTCTTTGCATTTATTGAGCATATCAGCTTAAAAATTGCTGGTAACCTAACAAATGCCTCAGAATCCACATGCAGTGGAGAGATTTCTCATTGCAGGAATTTAGACTTAATATTCTGTAAAGCAAATTATGAGCATGCTCAGAAATATTTGAAAAGATGTACCTGGTGGAGAAGTAGCTTTTAATATATTCTAACTCTATCTATACTCTTTCTAGGGCTGATATATTAATCATGTCATGAGTATAGGAAATACATATTTCACTAATAGAAAATGGATACTACAATGCTGCAATCTTTATGTTCTTATGCAAAATGGAACTCTAATGAAATACTGCCTACAGGCACAGGTCAAAATTCACAAGTGCCAATCTCTTTTAAGTTTACTGTGTAAGGCTTAGTTTGTCTTCCTTCAGATATGAGATTGTTTCTCAAATTCTGGCAATATTCCTTATAGTCAAATCAACCTACTAGAATTCTGTGTTGGATATATAAGAGCATGAACTTTTAAAAAAAGATTTACGGGGTTATGAAATTAATCACAATTCTCACCTAAGCCTGTTAGAAGCAGGTAGAAAAACATTAAAAAAAAAAAAAAAATGAAACATTTTGTGCCGTGAAATGTTAGATTGAGATCTAAATCTGGCTTCAATCTCATTTTCTCCCAGATTAATATTTACTTTCTTAGATTCTATCCTAAGCATGTTGAACAAAATCTGTGCATTACATAAACAAATGGAAGTGAGGATTGGTTGTATCTAATTCATTTATTTTTGGCTGTGGTGTCCGTTTGAAAGTAGAGGTTGTATACACAGTATGTCTCTTCATCGATATTTTTCTACCTGACCTCTTATAAATGTACTTTACACAATTCTTACCCTGTACATATGTAAACATAACAGTGTGCGATTCTTAACTGTGAGGTAGAGGTACTAGAATGCTTGTGGCCATCTCTTTGTACAGGAACTGAATTGACTTTCAATAAACATAAAACCACAACACGTTCACAATATTATGTACCATATTATCTGTTTTGTATCTTCAATTTAACTACATATATTATTTATTTCTGTTAACTTACCCTGTTTATTCTGTACTAAATATCAGTTAAGCCAGGTATAAATGTGGTATCATTGGCAATATGTATTTACTTTAAACTTGCATTTTCACATTACTCATTTAGTTTATGTTGTGCAATTGTAGATGGCCTCTTACTAATGTAAAATGATTTGTAGTGGAAACATTTATATTTTTATAATAAACATAATGAAAATATTTTTTACAGATCAGAATTCAGAAGTGGTCTTTGAAGCTTGTTAAAAACTATAAAGATATGTTTTAAATAGCAAAAATAATGAAATTTATATGTCACTAAGAATGCTCTTACATTTCTTTTTTTCTCCAGTAGTAGGAGAGGTTCGTGCTATGTAATCCACATTTTTAATCCAAATTTCATGCTATCAAAAAGTTTAAAAATAATCTTTAAATATTCCCTTCATGGTTAATGTTCACAACTGTATTAGAGAGTTCTCATTTGTATACAAGTGACAAAAAAAAAAAACAAATTTATTAGCTTAAGGAAAAATAAATATTTTACCCCAGGTGACTGAAAAGTCTAGAGATGGAATTCCTAGAAGAAAGATGAGGCACAGATGGATCCGGAAGATCAAATAATGTCATCAGGACTGAGACTCTCATTCTTTGTCTTCTTCCCTTTACTTCACTTTTGTCCCAACTGAGTTGACTTGCAAGCTATATCTTTTCGCAAGATAGGAAATATTGCTCTAGCTTATATAATTGTACATTGTAATTCCTGTGAAAAAATTACTTTCCTCAAATTGTTCCAACAGAAATCCTGCAGACTTCTTTGAATCACAAACCCTATCTGAATCACTTTAGGCAGAGGAATGAAATTGCTCAAATTGGCAAGAACCCTGTCTGTGCTTGCCCTTTGTGATGGTGAGTAGGGTTTTGAGGAATTGATGGGGGGATTAGGGATGTTGAAGTGGCTTATGCCAAAAGGAAACTCAGAATATTGCTTACCACAAAACAGGGAAAGAAATATGGTCAGGAGAAATAAAATAAATGAAAATGAAAAACAAACAAATACAAATAACACCCTAAGAAACACTTGATGCATTATATAAAGTAGTTCCCTCATCATTTGCAGTCTACTTACAGAAAAGGAGTATACCTGAAAACAAACAAACAAAAAGCTAGCACACAATATAAAACAAAATAAGAGAAGTGATAAAAATTCTCACAGAGGTGGAAGTGGTTAGGGATACGTCATAAAACATGTCAGATTCATGTTTATCTTGAAGCATTTGAGTGTAGTAGAAAATAGCTTATAACTAAAAGAGCTGCTAAATAAAGGGGAAGAAGTAAAAAAGAATATATTCTTTTAGTAGATATGTATTAAGCACTATTATGAGCCAGGAGTTTTGCTATCACTATTTACAAATTTATCTCAATAAATCTTTATAACAATCTTATGAATAGACATTTCCTCCTTTTAATAAATGAGAATCAAGGTTCAGAATGTCAAAGCTATTTTCCCAAGTCAACTTAATATAGATTAACAGATATTTCAAACCGGGATCTTTATAGTCTGTGTTCTTTCTGTAATACCATTGCTACCCTAATTCCCAGAGTGCTCTGGGACAGTGACAATGGCAATTTGCAAAAATGGTTTTGGGAGAGATTGTGCATTAAATAGACTATGTTGTTAGAAATCTAATTTTGTGTTCTAGGCATGAAGTGATGCATTTACTCTGCCATGATGGTAGAAGAAGCGTGAAGAATGGAATGCATACAAAGACACATAAAGAAGGGAGAGTTAACAACATTTATGAACTTGATATGATGATTTTTCGAAAGAAAGGAACCAAAGTAAACCATAAAATTAGGTCCTGAGTGTCTGTGGAAATGCTGGCACCATTAGTAAGAAGCAGGGAGTAAAGAGAATTCAGTTTAGCAACATGAGTTTGCTAAATCTATGGTGTTAGCAGACCTTATTAAATTAATGGGTACTGAAGAGTGGGTCTTAAGTTTTAGAAAAAGGAAATCAAGGATAAAAATTATATGCAAAAATATATCTGATACTATGTAAAGATCTGCATATGTTTATTTTAGGTGTATATAATACACACCTTTATCTCTGTCTTTCTTAGTTAAGTTAATGCTAGTTGCTGTAATAGTTATGTTTCCAAATGTTATCAGCTTAAAACAATATATATACACACACACACACATATATACATATTTTAAATACAATAAATATATATATATATTTTTTTTAAATACAAAATAATACAATGTAGGTGTTTGGCAGGTGGACTTGCCTTGCAGTGATTTAGAGTTCAGACTCACTCCATCTTGTATGTTGTAGAGAATCCTTTCTTTCTAGCCAGTAAAATGGAGGGGAAGCTTGTCTGTGGTAGATTTTATGGGATATACCTACAAGTGGCACACATCTCATTCTCTTTATAAGAATTCAAACATATGACTGCAATGAACTGCAAGAGTGTGGGAAATGCAGTCTAATAGTGTACTACACAGAAGATATATGTACATATATCCCACCACAGCCTCTGTTAGTTCTTCATAACTTTCCTGGATTACTGAAAGAATCTCTTACCTAATGTCTCTGCTTCCAGTACTGATATTGCCAACACATTCTCCAACATGCAGCCAGGCTAATATATTAGAGCAAATCTAACTTTGTGGTCCCTTATCTTACAACATCCAGAGACTCCTCAGGAGGGCTTGCAAACTCAAATGCCTCAAGGGCCTAGCGGATTATATAAATGAATGAAGCAAGTGGGGAGCCTGGTGATCCATAAAGGAACTTTCCTTCTTCCAAAGGAAACTTCCTCAAGTAAAAAGCAACACAGGCAGGTTCAGTGTCCTTAGTGAATTCCTGATGTTTTTAAAGATCTAGATTTTCATGATAAATGTTCATATATTTTAAATATAGTAACCTAAGAGCAAAGAAAACACATCCATGGGCTGCTCTCAGCCTGTAGCTGCTGCTGTATCATTCCCAGAATGCAGAATTCTCCTTAGTATTGGCATATAAGAGTTCTGTTAAATAAAACCCTGCTTTACCCTTGTTTCTCCACTACTTCCTCAAACTTTACACAGCTGTACTCACCACTTGTCATTCACTGAATATTCCATGCTTTTTTTTTTTTTTAATGCATCAGCATCTTTGACCTTTCTGTTCCCTGTCTATAGTCAGCTAGCCAATATCTATTAATTTTTTTCAAGTCTCATGATCTTCCCAGTATTGGGTTAGGTGTCTTTTTATTGTGGCAATAGAACCCTGAGCTTAACGCTGTCATAACACTTAACAACATATACTGAAATTGTCTTTTCTTTAAGCCCTGTGCATACTCTCAGCTGTAGGCACCTTGAACAGAGACTGTGCTTGTAAACTACTGCCACCCCATTGTCCATTGCAATGCCTAGCATAGAATAAATATTCTAAAGTATTTTATTGGAATGGATGTATTAAAATTTTTTTCCTCATAGGGAAATGTGTAAATTTTCCTCAGGTTAATAAAACTAGTTAATGTTTTAGTTGGATATCTTGGATCATTGAACATTCTGATTTCTTCGAGATCTGGTTCATTTTCACAGAACTTTGTGGACTCCTTTCATTGGTCTCAATGCTCCTATTTTTCTTAGCGCAGTTAAGTAGTTTAAGTAGACCCTTGAACCAGAGCTTAGCTATAAAAATTTAACAAGGTGAATGCCAAAGTTTTCTGATCCTTTCTACACTCTTACTATGTACAAATAATGTCAACATGCCTACTAAAAACTACCCTCCTTATGGGGCATCTGGGTTAGACATTCTATTGACCCAGAGTATCCAGAAATAACATGGATAAATAAGTGGTAGATCAAATTCACCATAAAATGGAGATTTTGGAGATTTACAGAAGCCCTCATCCTGAAATTCTCTGGGAAAATCCAGTTACAAGTTGATGGATAATATTCATAATTGAGTCATATTTTCCCTAGACCACCTCTCTTCTTTAAAGAATGATAATTTCCACTTAAATTAGATATAAAATAATGTCTATAGTAATAATAACAGCAAACTGTTCAATTGCTATTTCATATACATAAATATATATTATATTTGAATGCTCCAAATAATAAACTAATTTCAATTGAACATTTGTTATGTACCAAGGGCTGTTATATATCTATACAACTATTTGTATATAACTTTATATATCTATGTATCTATCTATCAATTTATCATCTCTATCTAATTTTGTTTAATTCTCCCAACAGCCCTATGAAATTTTATTATCTACTTTACAGGTCAAGTAAAGTAGTTAATTAGTCAAACAGATCATTCTGCTGACAAGCGGAAGAACCAAAGTAAAAATCGACTCCAAGACACTTGTTCTGAATGACTACACTCTATTATCTGTCAGTATAATACTATTAATAGGAGAAAATCTGAAAATAATTATGAAAAGCATTTTGGAATTTAAATCTTGGATAATCTCTATTTTCGGTATGCATGGATATTACTCAGTGACTCTGTTAGCAGAGACACATCTTTGAAGAATCCTTTGATTGTTACTGCTACGGTAAAGGCAGGATAAGGCAGTTACCCTTGATTTCATTTCTGTGAACTCCGTTTCAATAGCATGAGGTTTGTCTGACATATGGTGAACCCTTCAAGCAAACATGCTCCCTTGGACATTCAACAAATAATCTAATTTGGAAACACCAAATACCACAAGGAAAAAGTAGTACTCTTGTGCTATTTTCTGACACATTTCCACACCAATGATTTATGGAAGTGTGTTAAGTTTGGGGTTCTTATCTGAAGCCAAGAAAAAAAGCCCTTAAAATTTTGAAGCCTATCACCCTCTATGATGGAATCCAAAACCTTGGAATGTTTGCTAAAATCAAGGATGAGAGAACACAGAATGTCATGTACTATCAAGAACTTATTGACTTTCATATGGTACTCATTTATTCTCATATAAGGCAAGTCAAAAGCCTTGGGTGGAAGCCAATACAAATTGTTACAGATAACACTATCTGAATTTAACTGCCACAGGTATGTTTCATATAATAAAATATATTTCAGGACACAAAAATGGAAAGAGTCTAGTCAAAATTCATTTTAATACTCTTCTTCAGGGAATCCTCAATTTACCAGTATTACTTTGTATCTTTGTCTGGAGAGCCCTTGATGTTCAATTTTGTTCATGTTTCTCACTTCACCGATAGTATATATACATATACATGCCCAGTTATATATTCATTCTACACTTTCTGAAAATTAGAATGTCAAAATCTTGTTGCAATGATATCTTAGGGTAATATAATTAAACTTCAATAGATGAATGCTTAGTATCTGGCTGCAGAATCAAACAGATTAAGGTGTTCGTATTTTAGAAGATATTTTGGGAAGTAGGAAATTGTTCTATGTTTAATTGGCTGCAGTTCAGTTTGAGGTATCATTTGAACATGGAAGGCTCTAGTACTACAGTTGTTATAATTTTTTACCAAATAGAGATTATGTAATTATCCAAAGCCTAACACAGAACCAGGTACACAGTTGGTAAGTAGACACACAATTAGTATGTGTTGAATGAATGTTAAATATATTGTTGGAGGACACATGGGCAATAGTAACTTTATCAAATATTATGGATGCTGTGAATAATGTAAAATTAAATTTCACTCAGGTTAATATTTCTATCAAACACTTTGAGAATGGCAGGCATAATCCATTTCATGGCCTAGATCAGGCCATGACCCATAGACTAAATTCAATTATTTGTTAAATGATATATGTTTTTAATGAAACATCACTTTGAGTAAGAAAAAAAAAATCATATCATGTATTTCCCTACTGTGAAGGAAGGGAAATACATATATATTAAATGACTTTATAGTATTTAAAGAATTAATAAATGCCAAGAAGAATACTCAAGAATTCTGAGAAATGTTTTCTTCCTAAAATAGCCTGTACATGAAAAGGATCAAGAAATATTAAAGAGGATAGTGATGATGGTAGCACAACATTGTAAATGTAATTAACAGCACTGAATTATATATTTGAATGACAATTAAAAGGGCAAATTTTAGATTGTATATATTTTACTAGAATAAACAGTTAAGAAAATAAATATTAAAGAAAAGTGGATTCTTGTTTGCTTGTTTATTTTAAATGAACATTCCAGTTAATATGTGTGGTGAATTGAATTGTGAACCATAGTTTGGGCATGTTCTTGGTATTGGTGCACATTCTTGTGATTATGGACCCATTATTAAAACAGTCTCTTAAAGTTGTTACTTCAGTTATGGTGTGGCCCAACTGAATCAAGTTGGGCTTTACCATGGATTACTGGAGTCCTATATATTCAGAATGAAATTCAGACATAGAGAGAGAGAAAGCCATGTGAAGAAACTGGAAGTCAGTGAAATCCAGAAGAGAAAGGAGTGGACATGATCATGCAAGAGAAAAGCCAATGAACCCCAAGGATTGCTGGCCAGCCAGAAGACACTGACACTGGGAGGAAGAAGTTTATAGCCTCTGAAATCATGAGCCAATATATTCATGTTTTAAAGGCACTTGATGTATGTTACATGTTTTAGGAGTTAGGAAACTAAGACTCTGTAGTAGTATAAAGTTTTAGTTTGCCACAGTTGCCAATGCAAAATACAAGAAATGGCTGACTTCTCTCTTAGCTTCTTTCTCAGTCTCTTGGAGTTTCTCTGTCTTCTCTCTTACATGGTAGAGTCAAAATGGAAGCTGTCTTTCTCTGTGTGCTTCTGCTTTCAGTTCTCAGTTTATATAAGACCCTAGCAAGATTGTGGAGCTCTAACCTGAATCATGCTTCACTAATGTACTTGAATCAAAGGCCTTAAAATAATCTGATTAAAATGATCTAATCAAAAGTTCCCTTAACTGAATCTAAGGCAATCAAGGGGCCCCACACCCACAGGAATGGATGCATTTAAAAACATGATCATTTCTGGGATTCTCAAAATTTCAAACTATCACACTCTACCCTCTGTAACCCAAAATGACATGTTCTTTCCATATGCAAAATATGCTCATACCATCACAATATTTCAAAAAGCCTTAAACCATTTTAGTAGCAATGCTAAGTACCAAACCTCATAAAAATCAGTTATAGGCACACAGTCTGTCTTGGGTCAAAATTCCACTCTGGCTATAGTCCTGTGAAACTTAGAAAACAAGCTACCAGTTTACATTATAATAGGGAGGGACAGTCACAGGATAAGCATTTGCATTATCATAGAGAAAATTGGAAGGAAAACAAGCGTCATTTGTACCAAACAGTTCTGAAAACCTACAGGGCATATTCCAGTAGATTTCAAAGTGTTAAGAGTCATCTATAGAATGAGGTCTTTTTTGCCTTGGGGCTTCATGGAGGCCCATCTCTTCCAAGGGCTTGCATAACAACTGTCTTCTTGATTCCACCCGCATACAGCATCTGGGTGGTGACTGAGCTATAGGTCTCACCCTCCAGGAACACTGAGGTAATGGGCCCAATCACCCTGTGATGGTTAGGCTAATGTGTCAACTTGGCCAGGTAATGGTGCCCAGTTTGATCAAGCTAGAACTGGGTTAATTGTAATACAAGGGCATTTTATGGGCTTTAATCATCAGTTAGTTGATTACATAGATGGCTGGTTATACCTACAATGAACTAAAGTAACTGCCATCAGCATTAAGTGACATCTCATTCAATCAGTTGAAGACCTTAAAAGGGGAAGTGATATCAGCATCGAAGGAGAGAATTCCTATCTCTACTTCAGACAGACAGCATCTCCTGGGAACTCATTAAGGACCTTCACTGGAACCCCTGGTTTGCAGCCTGCCCTGCAGAGTTTGAACTTGTGTATCCCCACAGTCATGTGAGGCAATTTTATAAAATCTCATACTATTTACAGATATCTATTGATGCTTCTGTGTCTCTAGAGAACCCTGACAAATACACTCCCCAAACTAGGAAGCAGTCTCAAACCACTTTAGCACAGTGGGGTGTTGGCCATATTCTCCCTGTTCTTTGGCTCATAGGCCCAACCCCCTCAGAACAGTTGGGTAGAGACCTAAATCTCCCTAATCACTGGGGAATGTGTCCTAACCCTCTATAGTCTGGGGCCAAACTCTTCATGAATAATGTTGCAGAAGGCCCAACCTCTCCAAGCCCCAGGATATAGTCACCCCTTCCACACACATGGGTGGGGTCTCTCTCTTGGTCTAAGAAGATGTTGTAAGTCCAGACCTCAGTTCCATGGTTTTGCTCTTGAAGTTGTTTTTCCTTAAATTTCTCCTTTTTCTGTACCTTTTAGTCCAGGCTGACAGAGGTTTTGTTCATATAGATCTCTCAGAAAGCTTGTTGGTTTTGCATGCTGTTCACAGGGGTCCCAAACATCAGACAACATTTCCACATATCCTTGCTGGATAACTACATTTCCAATACTGTCTTGCAAAGAAATGGCTGCCTAGTTTCCTGTTCAGTTAAATCCTCACATGGGGCACTATATTCTGGAGACTTGATTTCAGGAAGCTCTGAATTTCCCAAGCCATCAATTTCTGGTATCTTTGTGCCCAGGAATTCAGTTCCCAGTTTAACTCATTCCTCTCTCATTTTACTATAAGTTGCAAGGAGAAGCTTGGCAGCATTTTCTACTTTTAGTTTGGAAATCTCCTCAGCTAAATGTCCAAGCTTGTCACTTTCAAATTCTGCCTTCCATCTAAAATCGGGAATCAGTTTGGCCAAGTTCTCTGCCACTTTAAAGCAAGGTGAGTTCCATCCAGTCATCATTTCTGTCTAAGCCCTTATCAGAATTATCTTCAGAGTCCATATTTTTGCCAACAGTCTTTTCAAAGCAATCTAGGCCTTTTCTTTTGTTTTCTTTTCTTTTTTTCTTTCCTTTCCTTTCCTTTTCTTTTCAATTAATTTTTTCATTTTTAAAGAAGCTTTAGATTGCATAAATGTTACATAAAAAATATAGGGGATTCCCATATGCCCCACCCCCTCCCTCTCCCAAGCTTTCCCACATTAACAACATCTTTCATTAGTGTGGCTCATTTGTTAAAATTGATGAACACATATGCTAATAACCATGGACTATAGTTTACATTATAATTTACATTCTGTCCCGCACAATTTTATAGGTCATGACAAAATGTATAATGGCCTGTATTCATCATTGTAATGTCATGCAGAATAATTCCAATGTCCTGAAAATGCCCCCATATGACACCTATTCTTCCCTCTCCCTCTGCTCAGAACCTCTGGTGGCTACTGCCTTTATATCAATGACAAATGTTCTTCCATTCCTAGAATAATAATAAGTCTATAATAGACAATAATAAGTATATTTTAGTCCATTGTTCATTCCTCAATCTTGAGGGTTTTGGGATGGTGATTCCCACTCTCTTTCTAACTGAGAAGGGGCTTAGATCCCATGGGGCAGATGGATGGAACTATCTTACTTGCAGTTGCAGACACTCTCTGTTCCTTGGGATGGGCATTATCCATCATTATCTCCTTGTTAGTTGTCTTGGGTTAGTCCAATGAACTGGAAAGTAGTGTTGCAACACTCCTGAGATTCAGGGCTTAATCAGCACATGGACAGACCAAAGATTTAAGTCTCTGGGAAATATATTTAACAAGTATAGTGCTAATTATAGGTTCAAATAAAAGGGACAGAAAAGCCATGTGTAGGGAAACTGTATTCGAGTCTAACTCTCTTACACTGGGGAACATAAACTCTAAAATAAGTCCCATTGAAAGGGTGCAGAATTCCTGAGTTTGTTTTCCTTGCTTATAGTGTCTAGATATCTCTAGAGCCCTCAGCACTTTGAGGCACTGTTTAATGTGGTAGCCAATGAGATCCTGCAGAGACATGCATAGGCGTAATCTCTGAAATGACCTCCTGACTCACTTTGAAATCTTTTTGCCAGAAAAACTCATTTGTATCTAGTATTTTCCCCCTTCTGGTCAAGGTCCTTTTCCAGATGCATTGCTAAGTGGCACTTGGTAATAACCCCTTGGTGCCAGGGAGACTTATCCCTGGGAGTCATGTCCCATGCTGGGGGAAAGGTAGTACATTTGTATGCTGAGTTTGGCTTAGAGAGAGGCCACATTTGAGCAACAAGGAGGCTTTCAGGAAGTAACTCTTAGGCAATATACAATACTAGACTAAGTTTCAATATCACAAGTAAAGGTTCATAACCGCAATCATCAATATTAAGGGCCTGGTGAAATTGTCTGTCTTCCTCCACTAGGCACTCCCCATGTACTTGGGGCATTCTTTCTGCTCTGTTAGAGAATGTAGCAGGACTCCCCAGGATGGGAATTTGATATTCTTTCAGTTATTGTGTTCAGTTATTGTGTGGGTCTCCACCCACAGAAACATGCCCCATCAACACTTGAACATATTTATATGCCTTAAAGGCATGCCCCAGGTGAACCTCTCCCCAAATATCCCCCCATCACTGACTCCCCGCACCAGTGATCCTCTCCTGACACAGTTGTGACTCTTCTGTTATAGATCCAAAACCTCTCCAAAAACAAAGTCAACAAAATAACCAAATAAAATTAATAAGAAAATGAAATAATAATAGTTTTAACACCTAAAATAGAAAAAAAAATAAAAATTGAAATAATATTAAAAATATTTTTATGTTGTGCCTTTCATCATTGTAAGATCTGTTGTCTTATATGTACTGTGACAATTTCTTCTGTATATTCCCTCAGTGTCTTATTTTTTTTTTTTTCATTTTATCTTCAAAGACACTTTAGGTTATAGAAAAGTCAAATAGAAAATATAAGGGATTCCCATATACCCAAATCCTTCCCCCTTTACCATTGTCCCCTATTATTAACATTTTACATGTTGATGGTACATTTGTTACAATTGATGCACAAATATTGGATCATTGCTACTAACCATGGTCAATGGTTTACATTATGGTTTACATTTTTCTCCGTACACGTATATAGATTTTGATGAAATTTAAAATGGCCTATATCTGTTATTGTAAGATCATGCAGAACAATTCTCTTGTCCTAAAAATGCCCTATGTTCCATCTATTCTATTCTTCCATCCCCCTTGCCTCAGAAACTATGGTAACCACTAAGTTTCAAGTTTTAGAGAATAAGATTCATAGTTACTTGCAATAATATTGAGGGTTCGACATATTGGTCTGTTTTCTTTTATTAGGCACTGCCTATGTTCTCTAAGGATTCTTATCCCTCTATTTGAGAACATAGCAGAACTCCTTAGGATGGGAGTTTAATATTTTCTTGTTTATTGTGTGGGTCTCAACACACTATGACAAGATGAACACTTATATATTCCATAGAAGCATGCCCCAGGTGCACCCTATCCCTCATATTCCCCCACATATGATGCCCTACACCAGTGACCCTACCCTGCCATATTTGCCAAAAGAACATCCCCAACATTGTTGTTTCAACCACAGACCTGCAAATCCCCAGAGTTTACCTGCTCCTTTCTCCAACCCTCCCCCTAGTTCTATGGGTAGTCCAACCCCCCCACACTCCACTTCCCCTCACAGACCAGCACCGCTTAACCCAGTTACATCACTGCACCACTCTTACATCCATCCACTGCCCAACCACACCTTTGCACCTCATCATGGATTTTGCCCATATAAGCATGTGCTCACCACCCTCTACTCCCTCTGTCTCCTGTAAGCCTATCTTCCAGACTCTAGCTCTGTGAGTCTGCTCAACTTGCTTAAGTTGTATCAGTGAGGTCATGTAATATTTGTCCTTCAGTTCCTGGCTTACTTCACTCAACATAAGGTCTTCAAAATTCATCCATGCTATCCCGTGTGTTAATACTAAATTCCTTCTTACAACTGAGTAATATTCCATTGTATGTATATACCACAGTTTTCTTATCCATTCATCTGTTGATGGCCATTTGGATTGCTTCCAACTTTTGGCAATAGTGAATAATGCTGCTATGAACATTAGTGTGCATATATCTGTTCATGTCCTTGCTTTCAATTCTTCTGCTTATATGCCCAGCAGTGGGATTACTGGATCATATGGCAGTTCTATAGTTAACTTCCTGAAGAACTGCCAAATTGTCCTCCACAATGGCTGCACCATTCTACATTCCCACCAGCAGTGGATAAGTATTCCCTTTTCTCCACATCCTCTCCAACACTTGTAGTCTTCTGTTTTTTTAATAACTGCCAGTCTTATTGGTGTAAGATGATATCTCATTGTAGCTTTGATTTTCATTTCCCTAACAGCTAGTGACATTGAGCGTCTTTTCATGTGCTTTTTAGCCATTTGTATTTCTTCTTTGAGGATGTGTCTTTTCAAATCTCCTGCTCACTTTTTAAATGGTTGTCTTTTTATTTTCTAAAGGTAGGATTTCTTTATACATGCTGAATATTAGGCCCTTATTGTATAGATGGTTACCAAACATTTTCTCCCATTGAGTATTCCGAATCTAGGCCTTTTCTATCAAGCATCTCACAATTCCTCCAGCATCTACCCCTTACCCCTTTATAAAGTTGTTCCAACATTTTTTGGTACGTACATGCAGTGGCATCACACTAGCTTGGTACCAATTTCTGACTTGGTACATTGTTATTGTTGCCAATGTAAAATACGAGAAGTGGGTTGACTTTGATAAGGGGGATTTATTAAGGTAAAAGCTTACTGTTCTGAGCCTGTGAAAATGTCCAAATCAAGGCATCATCAGCAATACTGTCTCACCAAGATTGGCTGTTGGCAGATCCTGGACTCCTGCCATGTTACAAGACAAAATGGTTGCTCTCTGTCAGGGTCTCACCCTTTTCCTCACTTCAGGCCTGTTCCACTGATTTCAGCCTTCAGCCACCCTCTTGGCTTCTCTCTCAGCCTCTTGGGTTTCTCTTAAGCTCTTGGGGTTTCTCTATCTTTACTCTCACATGGCAGGGTAAAAATGGCAACTGTCTTTGTGTGTTTCTGCTTTCACTTCTCAATTTACATAAGTCCCCAGTAAGAAGGCAGAGACCTACCCTGAGTCACGCCTCACTGATGTAGTCCAATTAAAGACCCCAAAGTGACCTAATTAAAGTAACCTAATAAAAAGATGCTTTAACTGTATCTAATGCAATCAAAGGGTCCCATACTGACAGGAATCAATTTAAGGACATGGTCTTTTCTGGGATTCACAAAATTTAAAACTGTGATATGTAACATCATCCTAAACTTAGTGGCTTAAAATAATAAAAACCATTTATGACTCATGGTTTCTGTGGATTAGGAATTCATATATGGCACAATATTGACAACTTGTCTGTAATTCAGGATGTCAAGACCTCAGTGTAAGCCTGGAAGCCTGGGGTTTGCAAATTATCTTCATCTGAAGGCTCATTCACTCACTTGTCTGGTGACTGATGTTGACTGTCAGCTGGCTGTCTAGCTGGATTATCAGACAGAACACTCAAACATTGATTCTCTTTGTAACCTGGGCTACTCACAAATATGGTGGCTGATTCCCAGTACAAGAATCCTGAGAGATAAAGAGAGAGAGGGAAAGAACCAGGACAAAGCCTTCTCACCTGCTTGCCTTTTATGATGTAGCCTAAGCAAGCAGGCATTATCACTTCTACCATATTATATTTGTTGACTTATTTGGTTGCAAATATCTCCAAAGGTATAAGTAGAAATAGAAAATATTCTACTTATTTATAGAAGAGCATGTGAACTACTGCAATTACATTTGAAAAATTCAATCTGCCATAATGAATGTATTAAATAATCAAAGTTATTAACTGCTAATTAGGTTTCATGAAGACAGGCATGCTACTGTCTAGAATTCTTCACAATGGATCTAGAACTCCCAACAGTCATTAAACTTCGTGAACACCTTTGAGAGACCTACCTTGCTCACACCAAAGCAGTCCCTTTGGTATTTTGCCCCGGACCTGTGACATTCTGGACTAATTTTTTTCTCAGTTGTGGCCGAGTGTTAACATGTGTAAAATAAATTATCTCTACTGCTGAAAAAAAAAAAAAGAAATTCCTAAAACTTGTGTTTTTCAGGACACAACAGTGGGATGGGGTTGGGTTCAGGAAACTTCCTAGGATGTAGAAGGCATTTTAGATCACCAGAAGCCTTTCTCTGATCGTAAGGACTTGTGGCATGTTCAAACATGGAATAACTCTGCTGCTCTGATCTTTATTTGACTGGTATTTGATTTCTGATACCTGGACATTTATTTTTCGATTGTCTGCTTTGCCTATTCATCATTCATTTACTCTTCTCAACAATTATCTTCTGTAAATTGACTCTGTGTGTGGAACACTATTAAATATTGGGGTTAGTGTGATAGGACAAATGAAATCCTTGTTTACAAGAATATACATTCTAGAGAGAAAGACATAATACACAACTGAAAAAATAAATATGATCATTCAAATTAAATACTGGATTTTGAGAAAAAAATTTAAAAATGAAATAAAGAATGACAGAAATAAGGAGATGGATACTTTAGAAATTCTGGTCAGCACAAGCCTCTGTCCAGAATCTAATAATGGATCACAGCTCTAAGTAATCAGTATTAAGTCATGTGGTGTATTGGAAGAACATTTTAAGTGAAAGGAGAAACTGAGGCAAAATCTTGGAGAAAGAGTTAGGTTGATGTGTATAAAAAGAGAAGCAAAAAATCTTGCAGTTGGAAAAGAGCACATGAGAGAATGGATTTGATAAGGAAATTAGAGAGCTGGGCATAGTCTATATTTTATGAATATGTAAGTCATAAAACACTTTTTGGGGATTTCATTCTACTTGCAATAAACCATTGAAAGAGTTTTATGTGAGAAAGCAATTTATTATTTATTCTTAAAAATATGCTTCCAGTGGATATGTTAAGAATGTACCATAGATAGGCATGAGTAGATTCAGAACAGTTAGTACTTTGTTTCAGTAGTCCAGGCAAGAGATGATATTGACATAGCTTATGATGAAAGCAAGAGAGATGGTGAGAAATGAAATTCTGGATATTTTTTAAAAACAAAACTTGCTAGTAGATTTAATTTTGGAATTTAGGGAAAGGATAAAAAAAGGATGGTTTTTAGTTATATGTTTCTGGAAAACCTGGGTGGATGGTTTTACCATGGGCTGAGATATGGAAAAATAGAGGAGACTAAGGGTGAACAATTATACTGCTATTTTGAATGTAATAATTCAAGATATGTTTTATACATCCAAGAAAAGATGTTGAGTAAGCAATATACTAGCTGACACTGGAGTATGATTTTGGTATCCATCATCATTTAGAACATATTTAAAGCTATGGGATAGGCTGAGATTTCTTAAGGAGAAAAATATGAATATATGGAACATGTAGTCAATGAGTACTTGCTGAGAACAAATGTCCTCTGTGGTGATAAACACTGAGGAAGAAAAACTGAAGGTGCTGAAGACATTTTATTTACAGCCTCTGTCCTCATGGAGTGTTCTCCTTAGTTGGGAAGAGACAATATAGACTTCTGAAACAATTAAGAAAGGAATATATGAGATAACATCAATTTCTGAGATATTAGTGAGTAATTATGTGTGACAATTTGAAGTTCTTTTTTTAATTCCCAAAGATTACGTTCTTAAACTAACCATTCCTGTGGGTGTGGTACCCTTTGATTGCATTAGATTCACTTTTTTTAGATCACTTTCAGTTAGATCAATTTAGGGTGTATGGACCACATCAGTGAGGTGTGACACAGGTTCAGCCTCTGCCATTTTGCTGGGTCTTATGTATAAGAAGACACATATGAAGAGATACACAGAAAAAAGAGCCACCACCATCTTTTCCCTGCCATGTGTGAGAGAGGATTCAAGGATTGTTCGCAGCCAAAGCTGAAGCATAAATCCCCCAAGAGGCTTGGCTCATGGAACAGCTCAAGGCTGAAAAGACAAACTCTGGGAGCTGGGCTCCAGGAGATGGTGAGCCTGGATGGGAACGCAGGGACTTCTACAGAGATCACTTACCATCTTGCTTCACCACGTGGCAGCATGCCAGGATCTCCAGCAGCTGACTTTGGTGAGGAAGCATCTCTGATGGTGCCTTGATTTGGATATTTCATGGCCTCAGAAATGTAAGATTTTCCCCTAAAAAAATTCACTCATTATAAAAGCCAACACATTTCTGGTACTTTGCGTCAACAGCCCTTTGGCAAACTAAGACATTATGGGCCCGTAGTTTAGTAATTCAGATGAATCAGTACTTAATGAAGCCAAACTAGCCAGGAAAATGTTCTTTAACTTCTGTCTTAATTACCTTACTCAGACTCTCTACAGATTCTTCTACAATACAACCAAACTCATTTCTTAAAAACATTTAATAATGTTTCAGTTATCAGGCATTTAGACCAAAATGAGTGATAACATTCATCTTTGAAAGCACTGCTTTGCTAATTATAGTGCAACACCTAAAATTTTACACACCTGTTTTCTGGAGCCAATGGCCACTATATTACTTTGAGCTTTTTGAGAATGGTTAATATGGATTAATCATATTTAGATTCTATAGGTCTAGTCGATTGCCTGAAATATAGTAGATACTTGATAAATTGCTGCTGATTGAATGAATGAATGAATAATGGCTATCTCTAACTAAAATGGAAATAATACTTCAATCTCACTGCAATTCTTTGCAAAATGTTTTGGGGAAAATATGGATCAAAAAGTCAAATGAACAAATACTGTATATACAACTTCTGCAGGTATGAAACCAAAGAACCTGTCTCGGCCTTCCTAGATATTAGGAATAATTAAATAATTGAACAGAAGTTAACATACAAGGAACTCAAATGTAAATGTATGTGAAAATGAAATTCTTTGGCTATTTATTGATTGATTAAATGATGTTTTTTGAGAGTTTATGTTTAATGCGCCAAGTGCTATGCTACTCATGGGGATACACATATGATTTAGATGTCCTTAATTTTTCACTGATTAAAGATTAGTTGAAGAATCAGTTAAAAAAAAAAAAGTACAATACGTTGTTTTAACTACAACAGTAACTCTGGGATCATAAAAGAAGGTAATCCATGTCAAATTGTGTTGAGAAAGAATGTAATGCAATGGAAAATGCAGTTTTTAAAGTTAGGCCTTGATCTACAATTTGTCTTTGAGTGAACTTAGTACAAATATGTAAAATGGAAATAATAATGCATATTTTCAAAGTTTATATGGGAGTTTAAATGTATATGTAAAGTGTCAGGTAGAGAATAGGAATTCATTAAATAGCACAAACTGTTCATTTCTATTTTGTTCTTTGTGTTATGGAAACTAAAGGAAGCTAAAAATTGGGTTGATAGAAACAAAAATTGTATTCATTTTAACATTTTAAAATTGCGGCTTTTCTTCATTCATATTCCTTTTTAGAGGATGTTGTGTAAATTGAATATAAAACAGCTCCAATTCACCACCCTGCTGTGTAACCACTTCCCATGTAATATGACTGCAGTTCCTTCTCTCTATTTCCTCACCTTTTGAATTTGTATATGATTTATGACTTGCTTTGATCAGTAGAATACATCAGGGTAGATGTATGCCAGTTCTAAGCCTATGTCTCAAGAGGCCTTGTGCGCCTCACATTCTCTCTTGGACCATTGCCACCAACACAAGTAAAAGCCTGCCGGGAGGAAAAGAGACTACAGGGAACAGAGGCAAGCCAGCTAAATGAGGCCATCCTACCTCATTCAGCCCCCAACCAATACACCAGCTGACTGCATTGCCTAAGCTAATTTAGAAGGGATTAGTTGAGTTTGAACAAGATCAACAGAATTACTCAACCAATCCATAGAATCATGAAAAAATATGCTGCAGATATAAGACACTGAATGCCAATGTCACAATAATGGAAGATATTAAGGCATTATCGTTCATTTCTCCAGGTGTCAAAATAGTTTCATAGGTATTTTTTAATAGTATCCCTATGTTTACGAATGAAATCATGTGTATTTGGAATTTGCTTCAAAATTGTTGGGAGAAGAAGATCATGAGGGCAATTATTTTTGAGTTTTGTGATGAATATTTTGCAAAGGGATATGTCAAGGTAACCAAAATTTTTTTAGAGCTAAACATACAAGAATTTTTTTCTAAAAGACTACAAATCAACAGTATAACAGTAGGTTTTCAGACTGCCTGCATTACAACAGCTCTGCCCCTCATGTACTGAAGAACATTAAATGAGCTACAGAACCTTTCTGTGCTTCAGTTTCTTTGATTGTAAATTGGGACTAATAATACCTCCTTGAGAGGAGAGTTGTGAAAATTATATAAGTAATACAAAGGTCAAGATTGCCTCTTAGTAAACATTAAATAACTGTAAGGAATTTGTAATATTACTATTGATAATAAGGCTTATCTATACTGCACATTTATTAAAAAATTTCAAGAACCATAAAGGGTGTCATATTTTACCCTATTCACAAGTTAACACGTTAGCTTGCCCCACTCTCACGAATTTTGGCAGAAGACATGAGACTTTTGGGTCAGAGACAAGGCTAGTCAGGCACTCACAGCAACAGAGGTTAGCCAGAACATCACATTGTCATGTGCCAGTTCCCCAAGCCCTAATTCACATAGTGCTAGGTGATGCCTGCACATGCAGTGGATTGCATTGAAAGAAAGAAAGCCCAAGTTTAAGGAACCTCAAACTTTTATAGTAGGGCTGCAAGAAACCCTGCCTAATACTTGTCTCAGAAGGAGTTATTATCTTTATCAACTGGACATAAATAAATGTGCCATTTGCTGCAAAGAGAAACAACAATATCTATTTTCCAAAGTTGCTCACTCTACAAACATCTTTGAAAAGATAGTCCACAAAAAGAGGGGATTAGTGCTTCTTCTGGTAAGACATTCAGAGACACAAGAGACCCACAGAGATTCCCCCACCTCCCCCTCCAAAAAAAAAATCCCTTTAGTGTTTGGTGTTAAGAGTAATAGGAAAAATGATATAAATCCATTAAAATATTTTCCCTTACAAAATTCCACTATTTTATGTTTATAACGCTTTTTTTTGGAATGTGGAGATCAACTGCCCCCACCCCCAACTTAGTTAGGAATGACTATATTGAAAAGTTATGATTGTTAGTATCTTCAAGAGCATAAAAGAGTAAAATAATGCTTCTTATATGAAGATTGCCATTTATATGTATATTCTTATATAAAATGTGTTTGAGTCCTAAAATACTGTCAGGCACTGTTCAAATATTTTCATCAGAGGACACTATTTTATAACAAGAAACAATTGCAATTAACAGATGTTTGAAAAATAATACAAACTCACACAGTATTTATGTAAACATATAGGACTACTTTTTTAACTTTTAATTTTGACATAATTGTAGATTCACAGGAAGTTTTAAAAATTATATACCGGTAAGCCCTGTGCACCCCGCCCAATGATAATGTCTTACATAACTAGTAGTACAATATTAGTTATAGTATCAAATGCAGGTAGTACAGTATTAAAACCAGGACATTGATTTTGGTCCAATCAACAGAATTCATTCAGATTACACCAGTATTGCATGCACTCATCTGTGTGTGTATGTGAGTGTGTAGATCTATGCAATTTTGCCACACGTGTAATTTTTTGTAACCACCACCAAAGTTAAGATACTGAATGTTTCCATCACAGGATTCTCTTATATTTCCCCTCTATAGCCACACCCAACCTTCCCCACAGCCTGACCAACTGGCGACCACTAATATCTTCTCGTTTCTGTAATTTAATAATTTTAAGATTATATAAATGTAATCTTGTAGTATTCAATTTATTTTATTCATCTTCATCTTGTGCTTATTAATAACATATTTTTTTACTGTTGAGTAGTATTCTTGATATGGATGTACCATAGCTTAACTATTCAGCTGGTGAAGGACATTTGGATTTGGGAAACTTTGATCATTTTAAGTTAAGCTGCAAGAACCTGAAAATTTTCATTTCTCTGGGAGTACAATTTCTGGGTTATATGGTAGTTACAAGAAACTGCCAAACTATTTCAGAGTGGTTGTAAAATTTTACATTCCCACATATAAGTGGAAATGTATTAGAGTATTGATTTCTTCACCTCTTTCCCAGTATGTGGTGGTGGTGATTGTGGCATGTGTGTCTATCAATTCTGATAGACACGTAATGATATCTTATTGTTTTAATTTTCATTTCCCTAAGAAAGAATGATGTTGACAAATTTTCATGTGCTTTTTTGCCATGTGACATTCTTCTTCAGTGTAATGTCCGCTTGTGTATATATTTTTTTCATTTTATGATTGGATTTTTTTTAAGGAGGTACTGGGGATTGAACCCAGGACCTCATTCATGGGAAGTAGGCACTCAATCACTGAGCTACATCCACCCCTCTACTGACAAGTTTTGAGAGTTCTTTATACATTCTAGATACAGATCCTTTGTCAGACATGTGATTAGCAAATCTTTTCTTCCAATCTGTAACTTGTGTTTTTATACTTTTAAGAGAGTCTTTTACAGAGCAAAAATTTTCATTGTGATGAGGTCCACTTTGTCATATCTTTTTTCCTTTTATAGATCTTTCTTTTGGTATCAAGTCTAACTACTCTGCCTAGCCCAAGTACCAAAAGATTTTCTTCGTTTTTTAAAAGCTTGTATAGTTTCTCACTTTACATTTAAGTTTGTATACCATTGACAGCTAATTTTATATTAGGTGTGAGAGTTAGTTTGGCTTTTATTTAATTACTATTTTCTACCCATGGATGTCCAAATTCTCCAACATCATTTGTTGAAAGGTTTATCTGTCCTCCATTAAATTTTATGCATGTTTGTCAAAACTCAGTTGTGCATTTTTGTGTAGTGTTTTAGTTTGCTTAAGGCTGCCAGTGCAATTTACCAGAAATGGGTTGACTTTTATAATAGAAATTTACTAGGGTAAAAGCTTGTAGTTCTGAGACTACAAAAAATGTCCAAATCAAGGTATCAGCAGAGATGCTTTCTTGCCAAAGATCAGCTGCTGGATCCTAGACTCCTGCCACTGGGCAAGACCAAATGGTCTCACTCTGCTTTCTCCTTCAGGCTCACTTTCTTGCTGAGTTCAGCTGTGAGGGATCAGGCACAATGGCTCATCTTTCCCCTCTACCATGGGCTTCATCTCTTCAGCTTCTGGCTGCTCTGTAATTTCAGCCTCTGGTCTCTCAGCCTCTCAGGGTTTCTGTCTTTTTGAAACTGTAGTTGATCATGGAATCCTCTCTCTCATAGCAGGATAAAATGGCAGCTGTCTCTCTCTCTCTCTGTGTTTCTGCTTTCAGATCTACACTTATATAAGACTCCAGCAAGAGGGCTGTGACCCAACCTAGGTAACGCCTTACTGACATAGTCTAATCAAAGTCCCTAAATCAATCTAAGCAAAAGGCACTTTAACTGAATCTACTGCAATCAAAGATTTTATGCTCACAGGAATGGATTAATTCCAAGAACATTATCTTTTCTGAGAGTCACAAAAGATTCAAACTGTCACATGTGGTTATATTTCTAGAGACTCTATTCTGTTTCTTTGATGTTCATTTCTATTCTTCTACCAATTCCACATTGTCTTGATTACTGAAGCTATATATTAGGCTTTGATATTAGGCATGATTCCTACCACCTTATTCTACT
Organism: Cabassous unicinctus; assembly: GCA_029593785.1. Classification (NCBI taxonomy): domain Eukaryota; kingdom Metazoa; phylum Chordata; class Mammalia; order Cingulata; family Chlamyphoridae; genus Cabassous; species Cabassous unicinctus. The sequence continues at coordinate 69,056 of JAQZBX010001641.1, forward strand.
TTCAAAATGGTTTTAAATATTCTAGATCCTTTGACTTTTAATATAAATTGATAATAAGCTTGTCAAGGAATTCTAAACTTGCTAGGAGTTGATAGGATTTTCATTAAATATATAGATAATTTGTGTAGAATTGACATATTTACTATGTTGAGTCATCCAATCTGTGAGCATGACATGTTTTTCCTTTAATTTAGGTCTTTGATTGCTTTGATTAGCATTTGTAATATTCATCATAGAGATCGGGTTCAAGTTTTGTTTGAGTTGTACCCAAGTATTTCATTTTCTTTTGTACAATTGGAAATACCAGATTTTAAATCTTAGTTTTCAAATATGTGTTGCTAGAAATTAGAAATGTGGCTGACTTTTTGTTTTGATTAGGACAGCAGATTATTTTCCATGTTAAAGGATGCAGAAACTAGAAACATATTGAGGAACTGCAATTTTTTAATGAGCCTCTAGTTTATCTACATTTAAGTGTCTATATACATATTTCCATATAATGGAAATATATAAGATGTAAATATATCTTACACCTAAATAATAATAAAACAATGTACACACACACATGCACATTTTTCCTAGAGTGGGCTTTTAAAATTATTTTTGTAAACTCTGTCATATATTTATGTTATAAGGTCCAAGTGGGCATTTAATAAATATTACACAATAAATGAGTGAACTTGTGTTATGCTATGAGAAAAGATTTGCTAACCAATACTCCCTGTGATAAAGAAATGTGGAGGTACTTCTGTACTCTGGCTTATACCCTGGCTTTTTTCATTCATTAGAATGTGCTTTTTTCTTCATGAAAATGTTTTCCCCATATTCATCTCTATACGTTTATATCATAATCAGCCTTCAATATTCAGCTTAGATGCCAACTTCTCAATATTCAATACTCTGAGGTTTGACCTCTGCCCCCCAATGAACTGCTAGAGCTTTTGTATTTTTACGGCATTTAATGTACATTATTTGTCATTCTTTTTTATATTTTAACTATATAGTTTATATTTCGATTATATTTTGTAATTGCTGATGTACATACCACACTGTAATATCTTCATCTAAGAAGTTTCAGTATTGGTGCTACATGCAAATGCCCTTCTGAGTGATTCCTAATATTTTCTTTGCATCATGTAAGAGAAGTCATTCAGCTAAGGGTGATTAGACTAGAGGTCCTCATCATTCTTAAGCTGCCAGCAATAGTGATGTCTCTGAGTATGAGAACATGACCAACAAAGACAATTTTATTTTCTATTCTTTAACTAGGGACACATAGAAAGTTACAGTGAATGTGGGATAGACACATGTGGAAAGAATTTGCAAAAAGTATGGGAAGTCACAAGGCAATAAAAGCATCGAATAAGCAAAAATTGATGAAATGGGTTGTTTAGTTTGCTAAAACTGCTCAAACAGGTATCATAAAATAGGTTGGCTTTTAACAGTGAGAATTTATTAGTTTACAGTCTTACAATTTTGATGCTGAGAAATATGTCCAAATCAAGGCATCATTATGTGACGCTTTCTACCCAAAGACTGGCTGCCAGTGCTCCTGAACTCCTGTGTCACAAATCAAGGCTCACGGCATCGTTTGCTGGTCTCTCCCTTCAATTCAATGTTTCATTGCTTTCAGTTTCTTGTTTCTGTCACTTTCTTTTTCTTTGTCTGAATTTCATTCTCTTATAAAGGACTCCAGAAAGAAGATTAAGATCTACCGTAGGCCATGCCTTTACTGAAGTAATCTAACCAACATGCCCTACTTACAATATGTTTACACCAATAAGAATGAATTAGCTTTAAGAATATACTTTAATGGAGTCCATACAGCTTGAAACCATCACATGGGTAGATGGGGCATGTAAAATCAATTGATAGAAACAGAATCAATAGAAAAAATCAGGAAGTTAACTGAATTATCTATAAGCATTAAAAATAATCCATGCATGCATTCAACAGCAACAAAACAATATTGTTTTTTATTTGTTTGCTAATTTGGTACTGGATACCCTCTCTGTCATTTATGATTCTAAGATTTGTGTATTGCCTTAGTTTGCTGAGGCTGCTGTAGTGAAGTACTGCAGACTAGTTGGCTTAAATGGCAGCAATTCATTGTCTCACAGTACTTGAGGTGAGATGTTCAAAATCAAGGTGTTTGCAGGGTGGTGTTTCCTCTGATGTGTGTAGGGTTCTGGCTGTGGCTTGCCAGCAATCCATAACTCAGTCTCTGCCTCTGACACATGGCTGTCTCTCTCTCTCTCTGTTTCTACATCAGTCATTTGTGTCTCTATCCAAATATCCTCTCCTTATAAAGACCAGTCATATTGTATGACTGTTTGACCCCATCTAAACTTGAAGGACATGATTCAATTGAATCCATAACGTGTTAGTGATGAAAAAGATGGCAAATACTATAGTAAAGATGGATGTTGAAGTTACTGTTGAAGCCTGAAAAAAAAAGATTAGTCTTTTTTGATGCCTGAAAGAGTTCAGATGCTGAGACAAGCTGTCACATTGAAACACAATTTCCCTCTGTGAACTGGATATTATTTTGTTTTTTTTTTCCTTTACATTCTAAAAGAGCTTAAACAATACATTTAGCTACTATACTTTAAACTCCTACGGGATAACCTAGAACAGTTTTATCTATATGCTCCTCTGTGTTTTAAACAAGAAAGGACATTTATTTATTTATTTGTTTATTTTAAAGAAGCTTTAGATTACATAAATGTTACATAGAAATATATAGGGGATTCCCATATGCCCTACTCCCTCCCCTACCCACACTTTCCCACATTAACAACATCCTTCATTAGTGTGGTACATTTGTTACAATTGATGAACATATATTGAAGCATTGCCACTAATTATGGATTAGAGTTTACATTATAGTTTATACTTCTGTCCCATGCAATTTTGTAAGTTATGACAAGATATATAAGGGCATGCATCCATCATTGCAACTTCATGCAGGACAATTCCAATGTCCTGAAAATGTCCCCATATTACGCTTATTTTTCCCTCTCCCTCCCCTCAGAACTTTTTGTGGCCACTGCTTCCACATCAATGATGGAAGTTCTTCCATTGCTAGAATAAGTCTATAGTAGAGTAATAGTAAGTCTACTTTAGTCCATCGTTCATTCCCGAATCTTGAGGATATGGGGATGGTATTGCCCACTCTGCCTCTAACTGAGAGGGGGCTTAGATCCCAGGGGCAGATGAAAAGACTAACTTGCTTACAGTTGCAGACTCTCTTTGTTCCTTGAGATGGGCATTGTCCATCTTCATTTTCTTGTTAGTTTTCCTGAGTGAGTCCAATGAACTGGAGAATAGGTGTTGCAACTCTGTTGAGATTCAGGGCCCAACTGGCACATAGATGGACCAAAGATTTACATCTTTTGGACATACATATATTAAGTATAGTACTAACTAAAGTTTCAAATAGAAGGGGCAGAAGAGCCACATGTAGAGAAACCACAAATGAGTCCAACTCTGTCATACTGGGGAGCATAAGTTCCAAGGTAAGGCCCACTGTCAGAGTGCCAAACTCCTGGCTGTCTGCCTTGCTTATAGTGTCTGGATGTTTCTAGAGCCCTCAGGAACCCCACTATTTGAGGCAATATTTACTGTGGCAGTCAATGAGCTCCTGCTGAGACGTGCATAAGCATAACCTTTTTAAAACGCGCTCATTGTATAAGCAAATAAACATGAACGTCATCCGATATTTGTCACTGTGAGTTCTTACTATTATGTTTGTTCAAAAGTTCTGTGTTAGAAAGGCACCACAGCTTAGGGTCAAACAGACGTGATTTCAAACCCTTACCTGGTTTTTATTAGTTGAGCTTAAAGCCTTCTGGACTCTAGAGACTCAGTTTCCTCATCATTGGAAATAATGGGAATAATTATATCAAGCTAATAGAGTTGTAAAGATAAAATGGGAAAATATAAGTAAAATGCTTCCCTTAGCAGAACTTCTCAAAAAACTGCTATTTCTTTTCCCCACATGTTTCCCTAGAACCAAGAAAAAGTCTGGCTTTAGGATTTCTATTTATCAAAATTGAACTCCAAAACAAGTGAACTTAAAGAGTAAATTTTCTGAAGCCAAAATTTTAGAGGTTTGGCTAAATCTGATATTTTTTAATATTTTGCTTATCAATAGTTAGCTTTTGTGAAGTACAGAAGACATTTTCTTCTGTTTTCACTGTGAATAAAATGATTTTTTGTTTGAAATATGTAAATATTGAAAGCTATAGAAGGTAGAAAGTTTCCCGCAGTGAAATTGAATATTTTGACTTTCTATGGAAGCATTTTTTTTTTTTTACCTAAACTTAAATAGCACAAAAGTTGGTTTCTTTTCCTGATTTAAATTATAGGCTGTCTATTCCTATTTTACAGTGGACTATGTACATTTAGAAGGCTGAAAACATGGTTTCAAAAGAATGGATAATAAAGGTAGTAAATGACTGTTCTGTGAATATAGTTTTTTACACTACAGGACAGATAAATTATTAAGTTTAGCCTGAAATAATTAAAAATGTTTCCAAGGTCTTTTAACAATTAATAGGAAAAAAATGTAAGGCTCTGAGAAGATCTGATGTGTGCAGCAAATTTGTATTCTGATTAAAAGAACTATTTGATCCTACACAGTAAGTGTATGGAAAAAGATGGCCAACTGTTTAATTCAATGTGCTTGCTGGAGAAGAAAATATGGCTCTTATACAAGGTTTGAGCCTCGTGTAGCTTTGTGATTGAATTTGTTTACTCATGGTAGAAATCTCCTTATTCAATTTTGTGCAAAAAGTACCTTTATTGGTTTACCTAAGAGTAACTGCTTATTTCAGGAAGCATTAGATTAAAATGCTGGATGAAAATCTCTGGAGTTGATCTTGTAATAGAGCTAGTACACATTGACTTGATATTTAGACATATGCAAGAGACAGACAATTTCCTAAAGGGCTGGATACAATTTCTTCTTTTAGTTCTAAAACAAATTTTAATGATTTTTTTTTACCCTTAGTAAAGTCGTGGGCATATGTATCAACTGATGAAGTTTGATAAAGCCTTCTCTTCTATTTAGTTTTGTTTTCATGCAGTAACTGAGTCTTACATGACTTGAAAAAAATCCTTAAAAATTAAAGCTCTGTCTTGGACCTACAGATGAGCCATGGTTAGTTTTGATGCTATCAATAGCTGCTATGCTATCAACACTATTATCAACATGGTGCTGATCTTGTATTGTTTCATCTTTTCCACTTCTGTGTGTTCCTCTTGTTTTTGGGCCAGTTGAGTCATACCTGAACCATATGGAGTATGTTTTTGTATGAACTCTCATGATTGAAGACATCTGTCACAACTTCTACATTTGCCTTAGGGGATTTTTGCAGCATTTAATGGCAAAACTACCAGCATGTCTTGCTCATGAAGTTGGCTATACAAAGCCTTGTTTTCATTCCTGACAAAATGAACAAAGGGACTACTCCTATTTTTCCTTTATTCTTTCTTGCTTTTCTTCCCCCTCTTTCCATTCCATCCTTTCTTCCTTTTTCCCATATTTCTATTGATTTTTACTGGTTGTCAGCCATGCCCTTGCTATTGCCTGTAATATCCCAAATTGCATATTCTCAACAACATGAGGCTGATTACAATTCTTAAAAGCAATTCACTTTTCCAATTAATTTCTTGTTTTTATTATAATTTGTATGTCCTAATTTATATGCATCACTTTTCCATATATTTCATTATAAGTAATTATATGATCCAGATTTAGCTCTTTTGAATTTTTCACAGACATATTCTTAAATGAATCCATCCCAAATGTCCTCATGACTCATAAGTTAACAATCCAAATTGTGGATAAGTCTTTCAAGAAATCTTACTAATTCTTCCAACTTTATAGATGATCATCATAATTTATAATGTGTACCGTATAAAGTAATTTAAATCAATTTAATCAATTTTAAATGTATTCAGTAACACTAAATAGATAAGAAGTACAGTTGTATGCCATTGATATTCTCACAAACACTAGAAGACATATAAAATATGCACAAATATAAAATTCATTATATTATACGGTGTTCATAGTTACTTTGTAATTTGCAAAATATTCCTATTCATTGTTGATGCAAAGATGAACTTCACTGCAAGGTGCCTGAATGATGAAAAAGCCTAAGTTATTATACTCTGCATTAAAGATTTTACTCAGTGTTTATTTTTTTCTCATGTGTAAATTGTCAGTAGTCTCATTTATTGCTAAATGCCGTATTCAACCATTTCTAAATAATTCAAAATCACAGAGATGAATATGTTTTAGACTATCTCAGTGAAAGTGTATTGATTAGTGAATTTATTTATTGATCTTTATTTACCCTTCTTAATGCTTCTATTTACTTTTCATATTGTACAAAATTTGTTAGACAGAAATATTGGTGAACATCAGTGTGCCAGGTACTGTGAAGTACTAAAGATGCAGGAATGAATTACAAATTCTTCTCTCTCTGGAGGAAGACTCTACTTGTTGGTGAAGAAAATGGGAGCGAAAGATATAGAGACAAGAAAGATAGACTCTGTTTTTAAGTATGAAGTATCTTAAATAGTGTGTATGCAAAGAAATGGTGCATTTAAATCAGTGATATTGAGCTATTGATGTTTCCAGAATATAAATATAACTCTGTACTTGTTTTTTAAAGAACTTTATTGAGGTATAATTAACATAACATCAAATTCACCCATTTCAAGTGTGCAGATAGGGTAGCAGATGTAGCTCAGTGGGTGAGTGTTTGCTTCTCATATACGAGGGCCTGAGTTCAATCCCTGGTACCTCCCCTCTCTCCCCTGAAAAAATAAAGTGTACAGATTGAAGATTTTCTGAAAATTTTTAGTTTTGCAACCATCACCACAATCCCATCTTAGAACAATTTAAACACTCCCCAAAGTTCCCTTATATTTACTCCCAACCCCAGTCCCAGGTATTCATTCATCTCTTTTTGTCTCTATAATTTTCCTTTTCTAGAATCTTTATATAAATGCAATTATACATTATGTAGCCTATAATATATTTTGAAATGTGGAAGGTGCCTTTTGACTATGGCAGTCTGCCCAGAAAGCCATTGTCTTTCTTCAGAGAAGAAACAAATGGAGGTGTAGGTGCGAAGAATATTTTGATTTGCCTATTTAAAACCGGGTAGCCCTGTTTCCCAACAGGAAAGCAGGCAGCAATAAAGCTATATAATGTGACTAACAGTATTGAAGTTTTGTCAAACTTAGAATTCAGTCTTCTACTAATTTTGATTTTAAATCTTCTGATAAAAAGGAGAGGAGATATTATTTTATTGATTGCCTTTTATATGACAATTTCAAATAATATATTTCCTTTGACCTTATACCATAGTTGTGATGCAGGTATCATTTTATTCATTGTATATATGTGGAAGCTTGGCCTTAGGGCAAAAAATCAGAAATTTGCTTAATATCACAGCTAGTGACAATTGAGATTTAAACCCAGGTCTGTCTAATTCCAAATCTGTGTTCTTTCTCTGCTCTAATTTCTCAGAAAATTGAAATACTTTAGCATATTAATCCATTGGTGGTGGTGAATTTTCTTTCTGTTGTTGTTTTATGTGTACCTTAAAATCTGAAACAATGTTCAGCACACCATGGAGATTCAATTGTTATGTTATCAGCCTCTCAATCACTTCAACAGTTTTTGAACACTAATATACCAAACACTACACTCGTCACCTGGGATAAAACAAAATGAATAAGAAATGAAATAAACTCTTGTTCTGGTTTGGCTCATTTTGTGGACTTCAGAGAATCCTGTTCTTAGGACGAACCCACTATGAACCTATGGTATGTGGTGGGACCTTTTGGTTAGATTCAGTTAAGGGAACTTTTGATTAGATTGCTTCAGTTAAGGGCATTTGATTAGATTTGGGGTGTCAGACTCTTTGATTAGATTGAATTCTGTTGGGACCTTTGATTGGAGTACATCAGTGAGGTGTGACCAGGACAGGCTTCAGCTTTCTTGCTGAAGTCTTTTATAAATGGTGGGAGAAACATTCAGAGACACACAGAGAAAGACAGCTGCGATTTGCTCTGCCTTGTGAGGGAAGACTCCAGGATGGCGTTAAGCTTCAGAATGACAGAGAACCCCTGACAGGCTGAGACAGAGGCCAGAGGCTGGAATCAGCAAAGAAGCTGAAGCAATGAGACCCCCAAGAGGTGAGGCAGCTAGAAGCTGAAAAAGGAGTTTAACCTGGAGGAGAAGGCAGAGACTGGCAGACTCACCATTTTGCCTTGCCACGTGGTTCAGGATCGGCCAGCAGCCAACCTTGGGTGAGAAAGCATTTCTGATGATGCCTTGATTTGGACATTTTCACAGTTTCTGAGTGTAATCTTTTACCATAATAAATTCCTATTATGAAAGCCAACCCATTTCTGGTATTTTGTTCCCAGCCGATTTAGCAAACTAAAACAACTCCCATATATTGTCACTTGTTCTTAAAAATCTCTTCTTGCAATGCATCTCAAATCAAAGGATATATTTACTTCTAAATTTAAAACATTCACTATACATCTGAAAAAAGAATGCATTGAAATGCATACTGAAACTGTATTGGGAAGCAATGCTTTTAGAACAATATTTCAGTCTGGTTTAGTGGAAATTGTTAGTAATAAGTAAAATCTGAATGTGTCTCCATCTGTAAGACTTTCACACACTTTTTTTTATCAGGTACCAGAGAAACACTGAATGTTAATGTCTTCAATTTTTGCTGAATTAGTGTACCATATAACTCCTTTCATATTAAAAATTTCACCCACTTAACTTCACCAGAAGTAGTGTTTTCACAATGCATGTTAATGATATAGAGAGAATGACAGGAAAAGAAGAAAGTGCCATCAGGTTGAGTCAAAAGAAAAAAAAAAACTTTTTTTTTCTCTCAGTTAACTTTCCTATTGGGATAAAGAAAATTGAACGTATTTGTAAAATATAGTTTTAATTTGCTTAAATTTTTCATTTTCAACTTAAATCTGTGATCTTTCTTATCGAAACTATTTAAGAGTGTATATATGAGTGCCCAGTAGGGAGGACATATATGATATGATTTTTAACTAGTTTATCAAACATCTGTCTAATTGATTCCATTGAATAATCTCATATATGCATAATATTTTGTACCTGACCTTTTCTTTAAAATGCTATTTAGTTATTGTCTTCATTTTTTTCCTTTCTTTTATTTTTTTTAATAGTAGTTTGCAGGTTGACCATGTGACTATGTCATTAAGATTATCATCCAAATACTTAGCAGGAAATTAGAAATTGAATAATAGTTTATGCATGGAAATGATGCCAGAGATGAAGGCATACAACAAGGGGGTGGAGAGGCATTTCTAAATGACTTCCAATAACAATGGAAAAGGAAGTTATTTGTGATTTAGATGATGGTTAAGGAAAAAGTGAAACCTGAAACTAAGGAAACAAAAGTTTAGACAAGATAATCCCAACATCACAGAGAGCATTTGTCATTGTCAGAACTCCAAAGAGCAATAAAGCTTTTATCCATTTCATGGAGCCCGGGACTCATGGTCTAGTAATTCTTATGTCACCAAACCATCTTATGATCTGTATGAAATTACAGTGTGTCACCACTCTGCATCTGCAATCTTAATGTTTCCTTCCTTTGATTGCATGACAAGAAAACTCTTGAACCAGAGCCTTCCACTTCACAGGACTCTGAGAAAACCAGCTGCACATAATTTTGGAGTTTTATAGGACTCTTTAGTCCCAGAGTTCCTGTCTGACCTGTGCCCATTTTCAGAATTCTTCAGGAAAAAAATTTTGGCTGCTTTTTAATATTTAATACATTTTCAAAATACTGACAAAAATACACTATACTGCCTTCCTCCATTGTTTCTTCAATTATTTTAATAATCTTTCATTAATTGTAATAAAAGTAACTACTGTTAAAAAACAGTACAATTTTAAAAAATAGAGCTGTCATCATTAGTAACAAATGTGCCAAGGTGTGGGTGGTGGGGTGGTGTATGGGAAATTTATACATTATGCATGATTGTTTTGTAAACTCACAACTTTTCTAATAAAAAAGAAAGCAATGATTTTAAATTATTCACTGATTTTGACACAAAACATTCTTAGATGGCTTCATCATCTCCTGCCCCCAGAAAATATTATTGTCTATGAGTCATGCTTACCAAAGATAACATCTTATTAGATTTTCCATATAGACTTAAAAAGTTTTGTTGTGGAGCATTAAAAGGTATTACTGACTGCTTTTATTTAGTATTAAAAAATCTAAGAGAAATTTAAGAGTATAATTAATGGGAAAATAAATTTCAAACTATACATAGCTTTTCACTTTTTCTATTCTCTGAGAATACAAATTTTTGAAAAGCTCCTTAATAGCATTATAAGTGGTCAATAATATATTACTTGGCATTAATTCCCTCCCATAACACAGAAAATATCTACGTAACTTACTACTCTGTTAAGAAAAACAGAATTGACAATCTGACAATACTTAGCTTATATATTTTGGCTTTTTTTCCCTGTTATATCAAGAACTCTTCATACTCTAAGCATTTTATAAAATCCAAACCAGTCATTTGGGGATTTCTGTGTAAGAAATGAATTGAACTACCCATGGAACCCAACGTAAATGGTGTTGCATTCCAATTTTGCTTTCATTTTTCCCAATTTCAGAAAAATAGTTACTGTACCAAGTTGAATTACATTCAATTCATTTCCAAACATCGCAATGAATGTGCATTGCTAATAATTATTCCAACAACTTACATACTTTTAAATACTTTCAAAGAGCTTCAGGGGCAGGGAGAAAACTTGACACAAAATGCTTTTGGAGAAAGCAGTAATGGAATTGTGACTACAAAAGTTTGGGGAATATTACATGCTCTCTACCTCCTATTGATGAACCTCTATGCTTGCTTTTTGATAAGGCCTCTGGGAAGTACAGCACTAAAAACATTTAACTGTGTTCATTCTATATCTCTCAAATTTATTTCACCAGAGAAGGTTTTTTTGCTAGGTTTCTGTTTTGCAGAGCACATGCTACAAAATCCTTTTCTGTACTGTACTGAATCATAGTGCAGCATGTTGTACTGACATGATAACTAAAGACTGAAGTGCCTTGTTTGTTTTTAATTTTAGAAATTTTATGGCAAAATATAAAAAGCACTCTGAC